>RCUC01112199.1:0-16735 GCA_003697995.1 Taxidea taxus jeffersonii | reverse complement strand
AAAAAAAAAAAAATTGAAGCTCCCTGTACAACCTCCTACGTCCTAAGGCAGGAAATATTACAGATGGATCCAAAGCATGAGTTGCTTCCAGGAAACAAAGATGCTTTCAAATTGTGAGGGCAATGCTGAAAAGATAAGGTAGCCAATGTGAAGGGGCTCCCACTGATAAGCAGCTACAATTTAAGCATTAACAAGAAAATAATAGCATTAATTGAAACAAGATGAGTCTAGGAAAGTTTCAAATGACAATGTTAATGTCAATATTAAATGACAAGTTAGCATTAAGTGTAATCCAAAAGAAATATGACTCAAACCAGACAGCTTCCTGTGGAGCTTGTTGTCCCAGTCCAGCTGGTTTTTGGGTGTTAACTTTGTTGCTTTGGATTTGTTTACTGTCTCCACAAGGAGCAGGGATGAAAACTCGTAGGTTAGCTGAGGCTCAAACCAAAATCCTTCTGGCAAGAGTGGCTGAGTGATGGTGCTGATCTCCCAGAGTTCTGGGGCCACCAAGGAAGTCACTTTGGAAGGTGTGCGGGAGACACTCCAGCAGTATAGAACCTGGGGTGAGGGGCATGTACTGACTGAGAGTACTCCCTGAGAGTACTTTTCCCTGACCTGACTTCCACCATATATTTCCAGCTCATGCCTGCTTGCACTTTTTAATATTTCATGTGTGGTTGCATGGCCTTCTTGCCTTTTGTTGCCTTTTAACCGGTCACGCTTGTTAAGTTCTTTGAAGGAATGCTCCAAAGACATCCACCACCTTCTAATACCATAGACCTAGAGGCCTGGACTGTATTGGTTGAAGTGAACGGGTCAAGAATTAGAAAAGACAAGACTATGTGTAAAACTATAACAAATATTCAAACATATATGCACATATGTTCCAAAGACAGATAACTTAAGTAAACAAAATTACTGAATCTATTCAAGATATGTTTCCATCCAGGGTTCAAACCGGGGAGCTCTCATGTGTTAGGCGAATGTGATAACCACTACACTACAGAAACAAATAGCTCTGGAAGCTTTTCATGAATCTTATAAGACTTATAGTCATCGGCACTGCTGGGGTCTCTGCCCAAATGGGGAGGCAAAGCTCTTGGAACCATTTCACATGGGCCCCGGTAATATTATCTAACTGCCGAGCTCCACCAATTAGTAGACCCCGAAAACAGTCACACCAGTAACTCAAAACAAAACAGGGAATGTAAGAAAGCAGGCGTCGCAGCAAGGAAGGTAAATGCGCCTTTGGAGGTTTGAGACTAGATAATTCTCTCCATTTTGACTCTTCTAGCAAGACAGCTCAAGGGTTTAAATTTTCACCCATTTTGAGCTGGATTGACACTAACGATCTAAAGGATTAAGGAAATGCTAAACACATTCAAAGAATATGAGTTTTGAATATATTTCGTCAAAATGTAGATATGAATAAGCCAAAAATAAAATTAGTTTTACATATGTTTCCCAAATGATTGTTTCTTCTAAATTAGGTGGAATTATCTATTAAAAATAAAAGGGAAATTGAAATATCAAATTCTAAGTCAATGTTATTTAAATAAAGCTGAAAATTTAAGATTTGAAAGTAATTAAATCTTTTAAGTATCTTCTAAAAATAAAACTGGGACGCCTGGGTGGCTCAGTTGGTTAAGCAGCTGCCTTCGGCTCAGGTCATGATCCCAGCATCCTGGGAGAGAGTCTCACATTGGGCTCCTTGCTCAGTGGGGAGCCTGCTTCTCCCTCTGCCTCTGCCTGCCACTCTGTCTGCCTGTGCTCCTTCTCTCTCTCTCTCTGACAAATAAATATATAAAATCTTTTAAAAAATAAATAAAAATAAAACTAATCAATTTTATCATTGAATGTCCATAATTGGGATGAGGCTTAACGCATGGTATATGTAGATCTCTATATCTGCAAATGTAAGATAATTATTGATGATTTAATATTGCAAAATGGGGTTTTTTTGGTCACCTATGCTGATTCTGGAAGACCTGTGGAGACAGGAATTGGAATGGAGGCAGAGTCCTTCTGAGTCGGGATCCTTGAGCATCTTCAATTTGTACGTAAGGTACGTAAGGGAGGTACGTAACATTGCTGTCCCCTATCCACCAAACCACTGGGCAGGAGGTCTTCTTATATGAGTCTAGTTCTCTCATCAAGATCACCAGGTGCCTGCAAGTGGCCCAATCCATAGATGCCTTACCACGTTCTTTTACTAGACCATGTATGGAATTTGACTCTACAGATCGTTCCTCTTTTTTTTTTTTTTTTTTTTTGTACATCTTGACTCCCTTGGCCTGTGGAAGCTTCATTGCTATTACTGTTACATTGATTTCTGTTACTCATTACTCCTAGTTGACTCCTCCATCTGTCTACCCAAGACTATCTCCGTGGAGAGTCACATTGCGATTGACAGCTTGACCCAACCTCTACTCCACCCATCTGTGGCTCCAGCAAAGACAGCTCTCCCCAAGCTTCAGATCCATGTGTCTTGGATGTGTTTCAACATGTCCATCCTGTTCAAGACTGAACTCCTTACTTTTCCTTACATCTAAGGATGCCCCACCCCACTCCTTAGTGTCAGAAGGTGAAGGAGAGGAGAATGTATCCTCTAGAGGGAGAAGGCATGTTAAGAGGGAAAAAATAAAGCAAGCCACTCCATATCACTTATGGAGACTTTTATTCAGGATAACTTACTGATAGGGACTATGGGTGGGGACAGACCATCCAGGTGGTGCTGGACCATTCTCCACAGCTATTCTCTGTGCAGTCCAGACCTTAATCCCTAGATTTTATGGAAAGAGGAGTATGGGTGGTGAGGTCACAGGGTAGTTATCTAAAGTGGCGCCATCTGTACGTCAAAGGATCTCTTCTAGTTACCTAGAGTGGTGCCTTCTGTGTGCCACTTTAGGGAAGATCAGAACAAGCCTTCCCAAATTCTGTGTCATGGCATACATTAACCTCCATGGGCATGGAACATGTAGTGGGAGGGAGGTCATTGCCCTGGCTTGAAGAGGATGGAGGGCCAAGGGTGGGGGCAGTGTTGGCCTTACTCCTGCCCTGAGTCTTTGATTTCTGTTACTAAACCATCTAAAGCAGAACCCAAGGAGCCCCCTCTCCTGCCCAGGTATAAACCATGCACCTAGCTCCTTCACCCACTTCTCCCATCTGGCTGCTGCCTCCCTACTGCTGTGCTAACTGCTTCCTGTCTAGACCATGACTGTGTACCTCCAGTTCCTCTCTCTGACTCAGTCTCACTCCCATCACACCTCCTGGTCATGGTTCCTGAAGGAATCCTTCTGAAAGGTAAATCAGAGAGAGTCCTTCTGCCTCCATGGCCACCTTCGCCAAAGAGGAGAAAGACCAAAATTCCTACTTTCCTTGTGTTTGCTCAATGTCTGAACTGATCAGCGCTTGACTCTTTTGTGCTAAGAGCAGTGGATCACTTACTAGAGGGGATTCCCAATTGGGCCTGGCAGGAGGGGCAACCATGGAAGCAGTGGAGGGGAAAGAGAAGCAGGAATTGTAGCAAAAAGCTCCAGCGGGGATGCCCCTAGCTTGCTGTCCACTTTGGCTTCCGCTTAATGAAAGCCAGGATCTTTTAGGATGTTTTCCATTTCCAGGGGGAGAAGGTTAAAAAAAAAAAATTAAAACCCTGAAACTACAATTTGCAAACGAATCCACAAATATTTGTCCAAGAGAAAATGTTGAAGTTGAAACTCCTGGGACACAAGCTTATTTAGACCCATTAATTCCAAGCTAAGACCATAGAGTAACCAGTTAAGTTTCGCCTGGGCCAGGTAGGGCTGTACCAGCAAATCCGCCTATTTTACAAACTTTGACCAATTCCTGTCCAGACTGCCCTTCTACGGTGTCAGGCTAAACTTCCCCTAGTTCCCGTCTTCCACACAGGATTCTCAAGACTGACGGGGATTCAGCCCTCTGCTTAGCAAGTCCAATAAACCAGCTTTACGTGCCTGATAGACTTCTCCTGCGGTCTGACTGGTATAGAGGGAGACTTGTACATACAGAAACCAGAAAACGGGCTGAATTTGCAGAACTGAAAAAGCAGTTCAACTGAAGTTAAGAATTTTCTGACCAGACCAGTAAACTGACGATGTTCATGCTAGGGTGTTCCAAAATAAAGAATATTTTTATATACCTCTCTGTGTAGGGGCAACATTTCCCAAAAGATGGACCCTTAAAAAGAGGAATGCACTGAAGAGGAGGGCCTCCGATCAGGAAGGGCACTCTTGTCTCCCCGGGAAAAGACCCCGCAGCGCGGTGAGAGCGCGAGAATGCTCAGCCTCTCAGTCACCCAGTAAAGTGGTCGGGAATCGGGTGGCCGTTGGGTCTCCCGCAGCTTCCAGGAGCTCCGCCGCACCCTGTGCTCCTGCGCGCCGGGGACACCGGACTGTCAGTCGGGTCCACAGAAGGGACCCCATCCGCGTTGATTGTGGGCGGGCGGATTTCAGCGAGCGGAATGGTGGCCCAAGGAGCAGGCCCTTGGGGAACTTGTCCGCGAGCAGCACCGACCCCGTCCTTGCTGCCTAAGCCAGCGGTGGTCCCAGAGCTGGGAGGAGTCTCTTGTCGGGCTTACCGGGAGCCACCTGCCTACTTTCCTACGCGCCCCGCCAGGGAGGCCAAGTTCCGCTCGCTGCGTGCCTGGAGAGAAAACCTCCTTTCGGGACTTAGCTTCAAAAAAGTTTTTTCCTTTTCAAAAGGACCTGCGCCCAACGTGGGGCTCGAACCCACGACCCTGAGATTAAGAGTCTCATGCTCTACCGACTGAGCTAGCCGGGCACACACACACGTAGCTCCTCTTCTATCCTGGAAGACTGAAATGCGCACGCAGGGATGAGGCACACCGCAGAAAGGAGCTCTGCAAATACAAAGCACCTACTGTGTGTCCGACTGTCCTAGTGACTAGGGCTGGAGGAGCCGAAGATAAGGCTGCTCCAATCCGGGAGAGGATGCTCTGCCCACGTTTGCGGCGGAAGAGCGAGAGATCAGCTGAGGAGCGAGCCTCAGTTTACATTGGAGCATTTATGGAGGGCGCGCTCCGCGCTCTGTCACGTTTTACTGCCTGTCTCCAACAAGAAAAAAAGGGAGCCCGCACACGTTCTTTTATGCGTGACCGCAGCCCTCTCCTCCTTGGGGCGCAGACGAAGTGACCGCGGACCAAAAGCCTGTTTCCGCCCGGTTTCGAACCGGGGACCTTTCGCGTGTGAGGCGAACGTGATAACCACTACACTACGGAAACCAACGTGGACGAGGGTTGGCAAACACCGCCCTGAAGCTACACAGGGTCGGGAGTGACTGGATTGGGCGAAGCCAGGAATCCGAGCGGCGGGCGTTCCCTGCGCCGGCAGCCGAGCTGTGTTCAGGGCTCGCGGCCACACTTCTCCGGGCCCGGCCTAGTCTGGTGGCTAACCCACGAGGACTGCTGGTTTGGGCGTGTTCGGCCACCCTTCTGAGGAAGCGGGCGTCCTCCGGGCGCGTCCCCACTGGCGGCAAAGCGCCTCCAGGACTGGGTAAAGAGCGCGCGCGCGCCCAGTCCCCGCAGCCCGCGGCTGCGGCCGGCGCTACTGGGGAAGTCGGCCCGCGAAGGATGCTCCTCTCATTAAAGGAGTAGTTCTTCAGAAGCCTCAGGTAATGTTTCGGTCGCCCCAAAGATGTTTGACGGAGACGCCCTGCGTCCCAAAGCGGCGCTTTTAGTCACAGTCCCGCAGCCTGGACGAGAGCCTCTCGGATAAAATGAGCACCGCAAACCCGGTTTGACGCCCTGCTCTTGGGCTGGGCCGCGCGCACGCACACCTCGGGGCAGTGTAGGCACGGGGCGTGTGTGGCGCCCAGCGCCAAGCTTCACCGAGAACCGACGGCCCCGAACTCACCCACTGGGTGCTCAGCAACCTGCTAACCGCTTTGAAATGACGGTGACTCTAATTTCACAAAACCCTCTGATGGGGACGCTTGCCCTTACTTTATATGAGCAAACACAGGACGACAAAGTCACCAAATACACCCAACGCCCCGTCCCGTGTTACAGACGGTAGCATGGTTCTACACTTCTCAGCACCTCGCTTTCCTCACCTCACAACACATCCTGAAGAGGATTCCTTTTCTACAGCTAAAGAGTGTTCCACTGTGTGAGAATGTTCATGTCATGATTTCGCTCCTCCTTTACGGACGAGCGGTTAGACGAGTCGTCTGAACGATACGGCAGTGAGCGCACGGCAGTTCCTCAAACGCGTGTGGAAACGCCCACTGTGGTGGGGGAGGATGGGCAAGTACTCCGGTCCCCGAGGAACTCTGAGTTCCCAAACAACAAAGTCCGCGGCCTAGAAGGGCCGGAAGTACTTGATGCTCAACGGGGCCCGCCCCTCTGCTTCCGGAATCGGCTGTGGGGAGTCCCTGGTGCAGTCCTCGGTATTCGGTTAGTAGGATGGCGCCGGGCCGACGCGCTCACGGCACTGAGAGCGGACGGCCGCTAAGCGCTTCCGCCGTTCCCCGAAGTTTACCCCCAGTGGCGGGGGATGGGGGAGGCCGGTTCTTCCGGGTCGTCCGCGTTCCCTGCTCCTTCGTATTACAGAGACGTGGGCCTCCATCGTTCTAGCCCTCCCGCCCTGTTCCCGTGTGCCTGCTAGAGCGTCTCCTGGCCGTTTCCTGTCGCCCAGGGGCCCTGGAGGAAAGAAGGGGGCGTAGCGCTACCGCGGAGGGAACTCGCGAGCTTAGGAGACTCGCAGACACCGGAAGTGTTGGAAGGAAGGCCGGAAGTGAGGGGGCGGAGCCAGGAAGTGAGGAGGGGCGGGGGTTTATGAGGAGGCCAAGGGAGCGTTGGGACAGATTTGCACTCAGGGCCACCTGAGGGACTTGGCTGTAGCGCTCAGCTCTGTCCCCTCCACTCGCAGAGACACGGTTGTCGTCTAGGAGTAGGGAACTCTGTGTGGAGGGGTGGGTTGTCGGGAGGACCTTCCTCTGCGCTTGAGGCAAGGTGTGGAGAGGCGGGGTGGGGGTGGGGCCGGGTCTTCAGGGCGTCTGAGAGGGAAGACCCCCGCCCCCGCCCCCCCCACCGCCCATCTACACTGGCTGACTGGACACTAAGATGGCTGCCGTTGCCATGGCACCCAACCCTGTGCAGACCCTTCAGGAGGAGGCGGTGTGCGCCATCTGCCTCGATTACTTCACGGACCCCGTGTCCATCGGCTGCGGGCACAACTTCTGCCGAGTGTGTGTAACCCAGTTGTGGGGAGGGGAGGATGAGGAGGACAGAGACGAGTTGGACCGGGAGGAGGAAGAGGAGGACGGAGAGGAGGAGGAAGTGGAGGCTGTGGGGGCCGGTGGGGGGTGGGACACCCCCATGCGGGATGAAGACTATGAGGGCGACATGGAGGAGGAGGTCGAGGAGGAAGAGGAGGGTGTGTTCTGGACCAGTGGCATGGGAGGGTCCAACTGGGACAACATGGACTACGTGTGGGAGGAGGAGGATGAGGAGGAAGATTTGGACTACTACTTGGGGGACATGGAGGAGGACCTGAGAGGGGAGGATGAGGAGGACGAGGAGGAAGTGCTGGAGGAGGACGAGGAAGAGGAGCTAGACCCCGTCACCCCACTGCCCCCGCCTCCAGCCCCTCGGAGGTGCTTCACCTGCCCCCAGTGCCGAAAGAGCTTTCCCAGGCGGAGTTTCCGCCCCAACCTGCAGCTGGCCAACATGGTCCAGGTGATTCGGCAGATGCACCCAACTCCTGGTCGAGGGAGCCGTGGGAGCGAGCAGGGCATTTGTCCCAAACACCAGGAAGCCCTGAAGCTCTTCTGCGAGGTGGATGAAGAGGCCATCTGTGTGGTGTGCCGAGAATCCAGGAGCCACAAACAGCACAGCGTGGTGCCGTTGGAGGAGGTGGTGCAGGAGTATAAGGTGAGAGAAGTAGAAGATGGGAGTTTAGTGGGGGTGGAGAGCAAGTAAGAGGAGCTGGGAAGAAGAAACATGTCCCCTCCTAACCCCAGAACTTCATGCCATGATGCGCTGATTGTCCTTTTCTTAGCACTTAACTGGCATCAAGGTGGGTTAGACGGAGAAGGATCCCGCACACAGACAAAGTAGAACAGTGAAGAAGACCAGGAAGATTGGCTTCCTCAAAAGAAATTGGGCAAAGCCTGGGTGATACCATATCATTGGGTTGCAGCTCTTAGGGAAAGCACTACTGTTTCCCACTTCTAGTGTCTCTTAAGTGTAGGAGTGCAGGTGACAGGCTCCTCAGGCTTTACCACCAGTCTCATTTTCCTCTGGGTGAGTCTTCACTCTGTCCTTGACTCAGACCCCTAGAGTTGGGAAGGACTTGGGGCCTCGAGGAAAAAGAAAGTGCTTTAAGGAGCAGGAATGTAGAAATGATTACTAGTGTCAGACCCAGATACACTGCACTTGCCGTTTGATGGGTTTCTCACCTACCCCCTGATAGGGCTTGTGTCTCCTCATGGACTTTTGCTGGATCTGCATCAGTCTAAGGTACTGACTAGAACTTACTTTCCTGAGAACGCAGGGAAAAGGGAGATGCTTCTAAGTCAGAAGACTGGGCTCTGCACTTGCGAATATTCACTCAGGCATCTCTGAAAGTTTTGGAACTCTAATTTCTCCAGGATTAAAAGTTAATTTTTACTGAACACTTAACTTACCATGTACACCAGGCACTGTACTAAGCACTTTTCATGGACTGTCTCATTTAAAACTCAGAACAATAGTGTAAGTTTGATATAGTTTCTGTCCCTGTTTTACAGGTTAGGAAACAGATTTAAGTAATATACACAGGGCCACACAGGTACTAGTAAGTGATGGACTTGGTTGTGATCACCCTTCCCTGTGCTTGGCGCCCCTGCATACTGTTAACAGTGTCACCACCATTTAGATATCTTGTTAGTTTGACTTTCCTGACATGTGACTTCTTCGGGTCTGATTCTAGTTTGGTTAATACTTTGCACCGTACTTCGGGCCTTCAGTCTTTTGGGATATAAGTGAAGATGTCTATGAGACAGCCAGCACAAATAGCACTACTTAGTGAAAGCTGGGATGGGTTTGAAATAGTGGGACCAGGAGGAAGAGAGGGTAGCTCCCATGTGGTCTATGTGGAACTTTTTTGTGTTACGACCCATGTTTTCATATCTTCTCACACAGTAACGTCATTTCGGTAATCTTATCATTACCCTAATTTTAGAGTAACCAGTCTAGAACTTCTCAGCTATGAGTAGTACAGCTAAGACAAACCTAACATCCTTTCATGACAAGTAACTGTTTCTTCCACGCAGTGATTGTCCCAGTTACTGGGGGAGTTTTCGAAAGTACAGTGGGCCCTACCACTCGAGATTCTGAGTCAGAGACAGAATATCAGAATATCTTTAAGAAAGCCCAGTGTAGCATGGGAATCACTGCATTGGTAACATCATGTGTTTTTTAGACCCTGCATTGTTGGGGAAGGTTGTGATCTCCTTTTGTCCTTTTTTACCTCTTTTTTTTTGGCTCCTAGTTAACCATACACATCAACGGACAATTTGTTAACTGAATCTTGGGGTGGACTATTCATGGGTGTTCCACCCCTTCTCCACCCTCCTCCTACAGGACTCTTCTGAAGAGCTTCTGAAACTGGATTTTAATTTGTGTTAGTCACATCTGTTGTATGCCAGCCCAGTAGGGCTCTGTAGTTTGAGGAGGCCACCTAGATGCAAATAATCTGCCATTAACTGATCAGCAAATATAAACACATAAATTTTATTATATAGAACTAAATTGAGTGATTCCTTTTCTAACTTACAGGCTATGTTATGGACAGATAGTTTATCCTTTTCAAATATGTACATTAACTAGCACTAGCTTGGAACAGTGTTGTTTTGTAGAAGTATTTCTATATTGAATAGATAAATAATACAAATGATGTTTACATAAAGCTCCTGAAAAGTTGAAAGCCCTTGATAATTTTTCTTAGATAGTACTCTGTTTGGATTTGTGCTCATGAATTTTTGTCAATTTTCCAGTATTTAGGAAAAATATTAAATGAGAAATTTAAGCATCATAAATTCTGAATAGAGTTAGAGAAAAGTAGAAAGTAGTATGAAAAGACAACTTTTTGTAGTTCATGCTACTCTCATGTTAGTGATTGCTTGTAATATTTTTAATGTATTTTTTTCTGCAACCACTTATCCTGTGCAACAACTGCCTTTTGTACTCTGGGTCAGTAACCTCTTTAGTTCAAGGGTCATTATCAGGTTGTCATTGGCAGCTTAGACATAGGTAGAGAATACGAGATAACAGTTACTGATCTTTGGTACATGCCAGACTCTGTGAAGCATACTGTCCATTAGGTAGATTCTGTTATTACCAATTCCCCTGTAAGGTGAGGAAACTTGAAATGTAGCTTGCATCAGGTCACTTGGATACATTCGGGTTTAGATTGGAGTCTAGACTTAAGCTCTTCTGCCCTGTACTGCCTCTCAAGGAAAGGAGAGAGAAAGGCTGAAGTAGTAGGAGACATTGAAAAGGTAAGAAAACAGATTGGGCCCATCTCTGGTCTCTAACAGTCTTTTAAAGAAAAAGATTCTGTTATAGGTGATTGGAACATAGTGCACAATGCATATTGGCTGTGAAGATTAAAACCATAGGAAGAGAGGATTTTTGTTTTTCATTTAGTAAGTGAGTGGGAGAGAAATGGACAGAGAGGCATAGAAATCATGTGGGGCCCCTGCCCCCAGGAGCCCCTGTGTCTTGGGGGAAGCATACTTAAAAATCATTACAGTGCCTCGGAAGTATTATAAAGGTTGTATTCATGTTCCTTGGGGTGACAGGAAGTCGGGGCAGGAAAGATCTGGACCATGGTTGGGTAGCTGGGTTTTAAAGGAAAAATGCCTTGGGCCAAAGGGAGAAAGGCAATCCCAGGTAGAGGGAGCAGCATGGATAAAGATAGGGAATTACATTCAGGAAAAGACAGGTAGTTTTATGTGGCTAAAACCAAGAGTCTGTATTAGAAAGGATTAAGTATAGGAGAGGAGGCTAGAAACGTAGAGGCAATGAGGGCCTCATATTTTGCAGATGGTGGAGAACCACTGAAGGATCTTTAGGACAGGAACAAAATCGTCAGAGAAGTTTTTAGAGATGAAAGTTACAAGGAAGATTGCTAATGAGGGGGAAGGGACCATAGGCAGGAACATCATACGGGAGGACTTCATGTGGTGAGGGCTTCAAGCCAGGTCTATCCTAGCTCTGAGTATGGAGCTCTGTAGTCCTCAGGAGCCTACTTTTAGAGAACACCCCAGGGTTTCTGTACATGGTACAGGCAGAGTATTGGAGGCATTTGTCATCTGAAGAGAAGAAAGGGGAGGAAGGGAGTATGATGCTTATTTGATACCTGTGGTGGGGATCAGGCTTTGGGCCCCAGTACACTGCAGGGAGGATGGGGCAGATGGGCACTGAAAGCAGGTGCCTCTCCCATCCCAGGCCTCTAACCTTCCTTTCCCATTCCCTCAGGCCAAACTGCAGGGACATGTGGAACCACTGAGGAAGCACCTAGAGGCTGTGCAGAAGATGAAGGCCAAGGAGGAGAGGCGGGTGACAGAGCTGAAGGTGGGTGAATGTCCTTGATAGGGCTGACTGGCTCTGTAATCAGGGCAGGGAAGATGGGCTGCCTACGCTCAAAAGTGGTGACTAGATTCCCTGAAGAGGGGCAGCCGAGGTCTGGGAGAGAAGTAGACACATTCTCAGGATCTGGAAGAGAGAGGGGCTTTGGATGATAGAGAGCATGTTTGTTCCTAGGTTCCAAAATGGAGTGGTAGCAGGCCTGGTGAGGAGAGGTTGGGTCCCTGGCCCAGGGCTGCAAAGCAGGCTTACCACCCAGACACCTCACTCCAGGCCCAGTCCCTACCACATCAGATAGCACAGAGGACAGAAGTGAGCAAGGAAAATCCATGTAACAGCCATCAGAGAAGTTTCTAGTTCCCGGGAACTGTACAGTTCCCAGGACAGATGGCAGAGCAGCCGTGAGCAGGAGAGGGCGGGGCCAGGGTGTTTAACGGAGGGTAGGAATTTGTGACTGTTAGCATGGCAGAGACTGAGTCTTTTCTAGTCCAGTATTTCCCAGCTGTTTCTCATGATTGATCACCCCTACCCAAAGAGTATTTTTAAATATTTTTTCCCCTAATACCAACCCCTCACCCCCAACTCTGTACCTATTTTTGTAAGGTCAGCAAGCACAGAGAATGGCTTGGCACTGACCTTTGGAGACCAAGCCTCTTCCCTCATCTCTCCCGTGCCTACTGCCCTGGCCAATGAGGGGTCTTGCCACTTCCCAGGGCTTGTGCTTATTTTTTGCACCTGCATATTAGGAACTGTGCTGGTGGCAACTGCCAGGGACCAAGTGGTGGAATCTGAGTCTGGGAGTCACGGAGTCCTCTTGCCTCTAGTCAGATACTCAGATTGTGACTTCTGGGGTCCTGGGTTACAGAGAGATTATGTCAGGATCTGAGTGTCTCTGGGACAGAGGGTGAAACTGACTTCCTTCACTCACTTGGTCAGTCAGAACTTCCTTTCCCCTCTCTGGCCTGTTATACTTTGTCCCAAGAATGTCTCTAGGTGATGGGTGGAAAGCATGCCCTTATCTGGGAGTCCCCAGCCCAGGGAAATAGGATGAGAGTGGGTAGAAGTTTTCTGTCATGACATTAGAAGTGCCTACACCATGATGCCTCTGATTTTGCCTCTTGGCTCTTAAGGTATAAAGTATTATTTGGCTGTTTATAGGAATAGTTTGCTAGACTCCTGATCTAGAAGGATTAGGTGATTTTTCTCAGGTCATTAGTGGTATAGCCAAGATCCTAACTTGACATCTTGATTCCTGAATTTTTTATTCATTCATTTCAAAAAATTCTTACCAAGTACCTACTTTGTGGTTGGTGCTCTTTACCACAAGGTCTGAGGACCTTGTGGTAAACAGAGATTATGCAGTGGTGGAAAAGGATGTTAAAGGATACTTCAATGTAAACATAACATTTTAAATTAAGATTAATGCCATGATATACAATGATACTTATGGGGGTGGTCCTGATTTAGATCTGGCGAGGAGGGAAGGCTTCTCTCTAGGAATATCTAAGCTTAGACCAGAAGGATGAATGAAGTTAGTTAGCCAGGGTGGAGATAAGTTGCAGACAGAAATTGTTGAGTCTGAGACCATTGTGCTGGGGGTGTGGGAGTGGTGCCTGGTAAGGCTGGGAGGTGGGGAAGGGGACAGGGGCCTCTTTCCATTTGGGATATAGGGCTCCGTTACCTTGGTTGAGGGGCAGCAGTTGCAAAACTGGAAGTTTATGTTTCTGTGTGTTGAGGTGGTATCCACCATCCCCTTTGCATCATCCCAGAGCCAGATGAAGTCAGAGCTGGCAGCTGTGGCCTCGGAGTTCGGGCGGCTGACACGGTTTCTGGCTGAAGAGCAGGCAGGGTTGGAGCGGCGCCTCCGAGAGATGCATGAAGCCCAGCTAGGGCGTGCAGGAGCAGCAGCCAGCCGCCTGGCAGAGCAGGCTGCCCAGCTGAGCCGCCTGCTGGCTGAGGCCCAGGAGCGGAGCCAGCAGGGGGGCCTGCGGCTGCTCCAGGTGAGCAGTGTCCCCTTCCTTATCACCCCTCTCCCCAAAACTCCTATTTGCTCTGTCCGGCAGTGCTTACCAGACGTCTGTTCAGAGCTGCCTCTCTCCTCGTTGAGAGGACTCCACAGTGATTTAACCTAAGACCAAAAGGTTTTTTGAGGCTGGGGACAGAGTTAGTGCCAAATGTGGTGTGCGTGTGATTATACCCAGTGAAAAGAAAGAAGATTCAATTGTAGAATGAGGGTTTTAAAGGAGAGTTGAGGAAAGAATTTTTGACAGATAGCCTGAAAAAGATTCACTTCACAAGTTATGTTGTGAAAATTCTTTTACTGGGGTTGAAAATTCCGTTACTGGTCTCATAACAGGATGTGATGAATTAGGTGTGCTGAGGCATAGGGATGATTGAGATAGACATATGCTTATTGAGGGCCTTGAGGGTGCTCTTTCTTACTCCCTGTTCAAGTTCAGTCCTTTCTCTGGCTGGAATCAGATTGGGAGAAAGGCGCTGTCTCTGTGCAGCTGACTGTCTCTTTGTCTCTTTTTCCCTCTCCCTCTTTTTGTTTCTGTTATTCCCAGGACATCAAGGAGACTTTCAATAGGTGTGTTGCTACCCTTTTCCTCTGTGACCCAGTGGCATCTGGTTCCCCATCCCTACCTCTCTTGGATATCCCGCTCCTTTCCTTCCTTCCCCAGGACCTGAGTTTCTGCCTCCTGGACCCTCCTCTCCTTCCCCTCAGCTTTTGCTCTTCCCTCTGGGAATATCATGGTCCCACCCCCTGCCCGGTCCCCTTCCTCCAGGTGTGAAGAGATACAGCTGCAGCCCCCAGAGGTCTGGTCCCCTGACCCGTGTCAACCCCATAGCCATGACTTCTTGACAGATGCCATCGTGAGGAAAATGAGCCGGATGTTCTGTCAGGCTGCCCGAGGTAGGGAGGTCACTACTACGACCTTCCTTTGCCTTTCCTTTTACAAACCCGAGATTGGGTTCTGATTGGGTTCTGAGCCGGCGGGGGGCGGGGGGGTGGAGATTGGGGCTGAAGTGGAGCAGGATACAGGTAGGCTGCTTGGGGCCTCAAGCCAAGAGTAGCTTTTATCCTAGACCAGGTAGGTGGGGGAGGAGGGGTGGGTAGCAAGAAGAGCCAGGGCCATAGGTTAGACCTGTCCGGTGTCCTGGAAACAAGAATGGAAACAAGAAGTGGAGGCCATAGGAACTTAAGTCTGGCTTTTAGGATGGGGTGGAGTGAGGACACCTGGAAGCCTGGGAGGGAGGGAGGCAAGGCGGGAGGGCAGCAGGAAAGGCTGAATCTTAGAGTTGGCTACTGGTGGGGAAAAAGTTGTTCTTTTGTTCAGTTGTTCTGGCGTATTTGTCCTCCCCACCCTGCCCCCCAACCCCAAGTGGACCTGACGCTGGACCCTGACACGGCTCACCCGGCTCTGATGCTGTCCCCTGACTGCCGGGGGGTCCGCCTGGCAGAGCGGCGGCAAGAGGTTGCTGACCATTCCAAGCGCTTCTCAGCCGACTGCTGCGTATTGGGGGCCCAAGGCTTCCGCTCTGGCCGGCATTACTGGGAGGTAGAGGTGGGCGGGCGGCGGGGCTGGGCGGTGGGCGCTGCCCGTGAATCGACCCATCATAAGGAGAAGGTGGGCTCTGGGGGGTCCTCTGTGGGCAGCGGGGATGCCAGCTCCTCACGCCATCACCATCGCCGCCGCCGGCTCCACCTACCCCAACAGCCCCTGCTCCAGAGGGAAGTGTGGTGTGTGGGCACCAACGGGAAACGCTACCAGGCACAGAGCTCAACGGAGCAGACACTGCTGAGCCCAAGTGAGAAACCACGGCGCTTTGGCGTGTACCTGGACTATGAGGCTGGGCGCCTGGGCTTCTACAATGCGGAGACTCTAGCCCACGTGCATACCTTCTCAGCTGCTTTTCTGGGCGAGCGTGTCTTCCCTTTCTTTCGGGTGCTCTCCAAGGGCACCCGTATCAAGCTCTGCCCTTGATAAGCCTGCCACCCGCAGGGGCCCCTCTGGTTAGCACTTGGGGGGCGGGTGGTGGTGGAGGGTGGCCCGTAAGTTTGGGGGCTTAAAGGCTCCTTCCACTGTTTGTTGCTTCCTGCTCCCCTTTGACCCAGGCCCGCTTCTCCCTCTAGGAGCCTAAAGAACCCTCCTGGCCTGCAGCTCAGCCTTCTCTCACCTGCAATGTCTGTCCAACAGGTCTGCATGGGTCCCTGATGAGAACAGCTGCCTGGTTTTCCTTCTCTCTATCCACCCAGGGGTCTGAGTTTTAATAGGGGATGAGGGGAGATTTAACTCCATTACTTAACTTCCCTTTCCCTGCCCCTGCTCTTCTACCTTGTCAGTTCCCAGGCTGGGGGTACTTGGGCAAGACACAGGTCTGCCCCCATTCCATTTTCTGATGCAAATTTTAGCTAAGGGATTTGGAAGCTTTTTTTGGGGAGGCAGGTTGGGTGAAAGGGTAGAGCTGGGTAATAAATGTCTACTCTCCAGGGGAAGTAGGAGGGATTCTAAACTCCTTCCATCCCCAATTTCTACCTCCATAGACTGGCCAGAATTTAGCTTGAGAGCTCTGGAATGGTTGACATGATTGAAACTATATACCATTGTATCACCCAATAAATTATTTTCTCCCCCTTCCTTTTTTCCAGCACTCAAACTATGAGTAAAGCTCACCCCACCCAACCCCTCCAGGTCTTTTCACTGCCAGGCTCCTTTCCCCTTTGCTCAATGGAGGTCCTTGTGTCAGTTTCCAGCCTCTTCATGTCTTTAGTTCTCTCCATTTGGTGAGCCCTGACCAGGAGCCTGGGGACAGGGGTTTGGATCCCCAGAAGAGCCTTGGGTATAATCTATTTTTCTAGTAACCCTTTGCCTTCTGTCACTTGGTCAGCTTTTGTCCTCTACTTTGATGGCAGAGGTCAATTTATGTTCCTGGGGAAAAGGGAAAATGGGTTGTGTTGTGGAAATAAAGTTTATTTGCTTCTTTTGTGGAGTCCTTTTCCTTTAGATGAGCAAAACCAGGATGAGACAATCTCCATAGTAAGCCAGTTCTTCTGTGATGCCAAACAATGAGGACAGATTACACCTTCCCGTGATAACCTGCCTTTTGCACTGGTCACAT
>RCUC01112198.1:0-10392 GCA_003697995.1 Taxidea taxus jeffersonii | reverse complement strand
TAAATAAATAAATAAATAAATACAATTCCTAAAAAGAAAATCATCTAATTCTTAAACAGTTTAGGGTGCTGAGTAAATGGAACTCATTTTATTACATCCTCCCATATGAATATAGTCTCTCAGTATCTTCCTGTGTTTTTGAGGCATGTAATGAAAAACATGTCATCATTATGGAATCTAACAACAGAATGATCCTATGCTTTTAAACAACCACTGCCTCCCTTCCTTTGAACAGTGGGAGGAATTTCAGTGTAGTTTTAGGACCAGAAATACTCTGGGTGCTTTTCTGGAGCAATTGCTACTTTCATTATATGAAATCTTTTAAATATTTGACTTACTGGATTTATCTTTTTGCACTGACTGCTTAAAAGCTCAAAGCCAAATAATAGTCATAACTAAAAAATTCTTTAATATCAATATCATCTGAAACATCTATCAAATACCGGTGTTGTACATGGCTATGGCATATAATTTTAAGTCTCCCGGAAGCCCCCTAAAAATAACATAGATTATGACAAAATTATACTTAATGTTATTGCTGGATTCTTGTTAAATCCAGATTTTGCTTTTGTGCCATTTTTAGCTAACACTGTTTGGTTATAGTTTATATACCTCTGTACCGTGTACATCCTTGTGGTGCACTCAGCTACAACTAGAATGTAAATTCAAATGAAAACAGTATTTTGTCTGTTTTGTTCACTATTATAGCTTCAGTATTTAATCCAGGTGCTCAGGAAATATTTACTGAATGATGGGTTTAGTGTAAAAATGTGGGTGTAAGTAAATATACACTTTTACCTTCATCCCCACCCACCTGAAAGACAGAGACTGGATTTTATCACGTTCATACAAGAAAACGGAGAGAACAGACTTACTATGTTCCAAGAGCTACCTGTGTTGTCTAAGGGTGACATACAGCAGGTGCTCATTCAAGTATCATTGTTATATTCAAGCAACAATTTAGATGGAATATCTTACGTATTAACTTTATCTTCAGCAGATATTGTTCTGCAATCTATCACCAAAAGGAAAATGAAAATATAGGGCAGAAAGGGAAATATTCTCTATCAATTTTTTTAAATATTGCTGGCAATATCAAGATTGCAAGAAAATAAAACCATCATCTAGAAGTAGCAAACACAGAAAGAGATAAAATAGGGTAAGGAGTACATAACTGATATTTCCTAAAATTTCCTAAATTTACAATTAACAAAATAGATTGAATATGTGCCATGATAGGATTTTATCATTGTCACTATCAAGATAAAAGTTGAAAACATATTTTAAGATTGGGCGCCTTGGTGGCTCAGTGGCTTGAGTGTTGGACTCCTGGTTTCAGCTCCGATCATGATCTCAGGTTGATGAGATGGAGCTGGGCTAGAACTCTGCACTCTGTGCCGTTACAGAACCTGTTGAGCTTGTCTCCCTCTGTCCCTACCCTGCCTGGCACGCATGTGCCTGCATGTGGCTCTCTCTCTCTCTTTCTCTCTCTCTCTCGAATACATAGATCTTAAAAAATAATAATAATAATAATAATGTTTTAAGTCCACAATAATAATAGCTAAATTGCATTAAGCATTTCACAACTTATAAGGTATCCAATCGTTGTAAGTATTTCACAATAATTACCTGCATTTTGCAATTAGGTCAAACCATATGAGTTTGCTGATATTTGACTTATTTTGACTGAAAAATGAAAATATAATAAATGATGATTTTATACCAGGCTAAAACTTCTTTTAAAGCTTCCAGAAATTTCATAACTTTCATTATGGTTTATTTTTAGTGAAGGCTACAAAAATCTTGGACCCAAAATGTCTTATTTACCACTGTGTCTTTAGCAGATGATATGTATTTTTTATATTTGCTAAATATTTATGGGAAAGAAAGACTCATTTGAATTTTGCAATAACCGTAGGTGAAGTAATGCAGATAGTATTTCTCCCAATGTCCGTTGATTAGTTTTGCTTCATATGGCAACATATGCTATATGTTTTCATGTTGGAGGAACTAGATTTAAGCATCGATATGACATTAATGATGCGAATACTACTGGAAACTCATTAATTCTATTTTGTTGAAAAGAAGCAAGTCCAACTGGCTGACCACAGAACTCGAGTTTCTTTCCTTTCCTTCCTTCCTTCCTTCCTTTTTTTTTTTTTTTTTTTTAACCTGCAAGTAATATCTTCTGGATCATACCTGCAAGATAGGGGTTACTCTGCCTCTTTGGAAGAAAGTGTCTCAGGAAGAAAAGAAGAAAAAGTCATATTGGATTAACTGTGATCTTAGTCACTCGGGCACGAGGAGGAGGACTCCTCTCAGGCAACCTCCAGAGTCAGAAGTCTTTTAAGCATGTCACTGGCCTAGCAGCCGATATATTCAGCAAGAGGAAAGTAAATCACTCAGATTGAAAGTAATTTTTTTTTTTTTTCCAAAAAGAAGTGGAATTAAGATAGTGGGATTCAGCCAGACTTGTAAAAACAAGATGTGACAACAGACAGTGCACGTGAGGGTTGGGGGTTGCTCTCACATTTCATGTAGACGTGGCTGAATCCGTCGCCAGAGAACAGGGATTATTTAGGGAACACTGCCCTCTGTGTGTGTGGTTTCTGACGTGACAGCATCAGGCCCTCGTGGAAAACGGAGATACGGACAAAGGGACATTCAAACAAATGAGTTTATATTTCCTAAGCATTTTTGTGGAGGAAAAATAAATCTACCAATAGAAGGCATACTGCAATTCTGCTAATGCACTCTGGAGTTAGTTACAATCAAATGACTAAAAAATGTTCCAAAAGCCCTTCTATTAGGTCCTGACTTGCTTTGTCTCATTTGTCAAAGGGCTTCTTGCCACCTCTCTTGCTGAGCAAATGTCCTTTTCGCAGACTCGCATTTCTGTGCGGGCCTGCATTTCTCAGCCGGTCGTGCCTGATCACCCAGCAGGCACAATTAAGGGAGTGCATTAGTTCCTTAGTAGATAATAGAAGCTCTTAAGGAGCTTTCTATAAGTCTGCGTGGCATATTTCTATATTTTTAAGTCAGCTGGATTCACTGTTTAATAACCTGAACAGCTTGAAGAATTTGAAATCACAGAAATACACAGAGAGGAAGAAAAAAGAAAGGAAGAAGGAACAAAAGACAGAAGTTGAGAAATATACTTTTCTTCAGCTCCTTCTGCACGATTATCCTTTTTGTATATCTGAAATAAAGGGGGAGATTATATCCAAACGCCAGTAGTCCTTGCTTATTTACATAACATGAAGGTGGGTTTAGCCAATGCTCATTCTTTTCCTATGCAGGGCTTAGGAGGATCAGTCTGGCCGAACTACATTGGCAGGGAATAGATTAATAAGGTGCACAGGAGATTTATCAATACCGGGAAAAAATAGCCGATTATTTTTTCTGACATGTCAATAAACAACATGTAATTACAATGATGAGTGCAGTTTGAAGAAATGGCTTTCAAATGCATAGAACAATAGTAAATCTTCATTTATCTAACACCTAGATGCTTGGCACGGAGATATTTTAAATGCAGAAATATAGGCAATCCCAGAAAACATGATAAGATCGCAACGTGTGTTGTTTTTTTCCATGACAGATCCAACACAGACTGACTGTGTCATAATCTTGGAATGTGGGGAAGATTTGCATGTTAGCCAGAACCATAGATGACGATCCTTTCTAGAATAAATTTGAAACAGGGAACTGTTGATCTGTGTATTTTCTAGTTACTTGGTTAAATGTGGTTTTAAGTGTGGATGTGCCTAAACATGCCAGGTGGTCTGGAATTTCCTGATATGAATCTATTGGACAAAATAAGCAGATATTCAAACGAATCAGTCGGAGGTTTTTGTAGTTCCAATCCACTTTTTTTTTCTCAACTTTTTCAGTATAAACTCTTGGAGTTCCAATTTCTGTGCAAAGCCCTTGAGATACATAGACAAATGTCACTTGGTCCTTGCTGGTAAGGAACCTAGAGTCCAGTGTCAGAGGCAAGGGAGTAAACAGAACATGATAATTTTGTGGTATGGTGATAATCAGCACAGATGGCTGTGGGAGAAGAGCCCATAGGTCTTCCAGAAATGCAATATTGCTGAAATATGCATTGCAATATGAAATATGCATTGAAGGGGAGAAGGACAGAAGGATAGAGTTGGGTGCAGTAGTGAAGGTAAGAGTAGGTTTCTGAAGAGCCTGGGATTTCATGCTAATGATTGCAAGTTTTATCCAATGGGCAGCTGAGTAATCCTGGACCATTTTTAAAAGGAGAATGACATAGATCTACATTTTAGAAAGACCATTTAAGTGATTGTGTGGAATATACATGAGGGGCTTAAAAGTGGAAGCAGTGCCTCCATATCTTCTCTTCTCTGGATAATGTGTGTGTATTAGAGAGAATGAATCACCGACTGTGTGTCTATAGCTTATGAATTTTTCAAACAGAGACCATCAGAATATCTTTAAGTGTATGCTGTCTAAATTGTTAATTATGTGACTTGATCGCAAATGTTCCTGATGACTGATCTGAAAAATAGTATCTAGAATTGTTGGTCCAAAATGTCATGTATTATATTTATAGCCTATGAAAGCCAAAAGTTTCATTGGGGTTTCCACATCCTTGTTCTTTTGCTATACTAGAGATAAGACAACATAGGAAAAGACATACAATGAGACCAAAGTCAAGGGCACTGCTCATATTTCATGTGGGTATGGCAGTTTTTGCAGGAAGTAAGATAAATTCTATATTTATTGCTAGCAGTTAAAAAAGAAAATAAAAGTTGCAAGACTGCCAACCAGGAGACTTGGGGTTCTAGACCATGCATACGTTGACAACAAAGAGCTGTGTCACTTTATTTTTATTTTTTTTTTTTTTGAAGCCGTATAACTTTAAACAGTTCTCAAATCTACCTGAGTTTTAAAATCCCTCTTGGAAATGATGATGTCGAAGTTATATTTAGTTCTTTAATGCTAATGGGGCCTAAGTGATTAACTATGCCTTTACATAATATATGTGGGGTATAGTGTTTAGTTTTCTCAGAATCAGAAATAGAGAAGTATGATGTTGCCCAGGATTTTCAATCACACATTCCCTTGGAATGGAAATTTCCTTCGATTTCAAGTAAAATGTTAGGGATAAAAATACTAGCACCGTCTTCCCTGAAGAGATATCCAATTTTGGGTTCATGTATAGGTCATCAGGTTATGCTGTTTATCTTTGACAGGAAGTATCTTGTGAGAGAGTTTTAAGAGCCATGTCAAACTCCAGTTGAATATGTGACCCGATAAATTTTCATGCAATTTTTTTCCTTTATTCTAAAAATATGATTTATAGTTTATCTGGAAAATCCATGTTATCTTGCCCGACTCATCCTAATATTTGGCTTTCTAATTAAACTGGAAAGAAGTGTGTGTGATTTGCATGAATGTTAGTGAATGAATGTTTTTTCCATAACTAATGACTGTTGCTCGATAGTCTTTGATCAAAGAAGTGGTTGTACTCTGCCATAAAATGTTTCAGAATTGTAATTGCTGAAATAACCTGGAAAAATCTCATTAATTCTTTAAATTTAAGTGTGACAATTCTCCAAAGTCTTTGACTGAAGTGGTGATTAAAAATAAAAATAAATATCATCATTAGTTTTACCGGAAAGCTATTTTGAAAGCATTTTATGGTAATATCATGGCATGGAGAACAATTTTTGTATGTATCGTATCGTAGATATAAATCATACAACAAGGAGATTACCTATCATTTGATTAATCTCCAAAATGCTAACTCAATTTTTGTAGAACTGATTAAAGCTACAAATCTGAGTGTAAAATTCAGGGAGAAAAAGTCAAAAATTATATGCACACACAGAGAGAGATATCAGTTTAAACATTTTCTAAATGTTTTACCTTGTTTGTTTACGAGAGAAATTCTGGAAATAGTAGATAATTTTAAAAAAATGAAGAAGAAAATTCATCTATAATCCCACCATGCAGATAAAATAGTCTTTAATATATGTTTGCTTCATCAAACACACATACACATGTATACATTTTAAAAGTCAAAAACAGACCCTCTGCTTTGGATATCATATGCCATAAGATATGTGTATTATTTATAAGCTGTTTCTGTTTATTTACCAAAATATTTCCAATCAGTACATGTTCCACTACCACAATGTGTTAAAGAGCTTTACAGATTCCTGTTATATGAGTTCACTGCAATTAGCTTGAGTCAATATTATTATGCATTCATTTTATTTCAGATATATATATTTTTTACCACATGGTGCTGTGAATATATTTGTAGTTAGATCTTTGCACCCGATCATAATTTCCTGAGAATAAAATCCTAAGAAAACAAATTCTACACCATAGAAAAGGGCAATTGTCTTACTCATTTACATGCACATCAGTAACAAGAGAACACGCACACCCCCACTCCATACTCTTGAGAACACGGGGTATTATCTTCAGTAGTCTGTCCCAAACTATGTTTTGAGGAAACCTGACATTTAACAGATGTTAATAAATATTCCAGAATAAAACCGTGAAATGTTGATAAAATTTGGAAACTACTAGATGGTGAATCTCTCTTTTGGTAACTTGTATTACACATTAAAATAATGAAAAGTCTATGAGAAGTATTCAGTTTTGTTAACCCAAGATTTCCTGAGCTTTGGTGATCATAGAATCCCTTATTGATGGAACACCTCTTAAGATACCATAAGACATTCATGTTCTTTGGAAAGCAGTTTATAAACACCACTTGCCATTTTGAAGTCATACAGCTACTGATGACAAGAACACTGTGTGAGTTGCCTACACAATATCCATTCCCTTCTTTCCTCAGTACAGATGACTGAGCCCAGCAGTAGCCCCATAACCACCTCCACAAACAAGATACTGTACAATTCCAACACCCAGGAATTCCTCCGTGCTGACCTTTTGCTGTCAGATTGCCTTTCCACTCTTGATTCCTCCTTCATGAAGAATTCAGCTACTGGTTTATTATCCATCCTTCTCTTCAGGTATAATTCTGGTAATTTCACTGTGGCTGTAGATGATTTTTCAAACCATCTGAATGGTTGGACTTAATTTCATCTTGGTCGCACATTCATACCTTGACCTTGTTGTTACCAGATTGATAACACTCATCCATCTCAGTTTCAACATTGTCACTCATGATCTATCACTTCATGTATTTCAGTAATGCTTTAACCCTTGAGGAACATACAGTCTTTCATTCTAACACCTTTTGGCTCTCCCTCTTCGCTTCAGGCAACCCATTTCAGTCCTCTGTTTTCTTTTTAACCAACTCAAAGGACTTGGCCAGTCCTTCTAACCACTGGACTCCTTGTACTGTCAATGTCTTCATTCCTTCCACACTTCCTGGAACCTGTTAGTCTCAGCCTAAATGCTAAATTCAACTCTCCCTATGCTGGATTCTATGCAGCCATTACAAAGCCATTCAAATTGGATGCTTTAAAAATTCAGAGTCACTATATCAAATAGTCTCTTAATGCTCTGCAGAATTCATATCCCCATTTATCAATGTCCCGTGTCCTTAGGTGACCACATCATATCATATCATGAATTAGATGGCCGTTTTCCACATTTTTGGATGACTATATGACATCGTAATCCCAATGCTATTTTCTTTCCAAATCTCCAGTGTCATTGGCAATTTCTGTTCTCAGCTGACAGCGTGGTGTATTGATTGGCTGGGGAAGTAGGAACAATTAAAAATGGTTTCCACCACATCTATCCTTGTACAAGAACCTGTTTCTGCATACTTGGCTTCAGACATTACACACGTGGGCAGACTTTCTATGCTCTTAGCAAAGGCCAATCTCTTGTACACTCAATTCAGTCATTTATGCCTAAAGACATTACTCTAGCCCTTCTCTCCCCTTTAAACAGGATTGTGAATTTTTTCCCACTCAGATAGATCTTCCCATCAGGTTTTAAATATATTGAAAAAAAAGAAAAAAAGGACAAATGAAGAATGTTAACGCTTCTATTATTTCAACTTCTTCGTTTAGGTACATATGTCTTTTTTAAAGTCAAACTCTCTAAGAGTTGTCTGTGAAAGAGATTTCCATTTATATCTCCTTTCCTTCCTTGAATCCTTTCCAATAAAATCTCATCCCGCCCCCCTTCCTCATAAATGCTTTCTCGAGATCATTACATCATCTACGTTTTGCAGTCATTTTAATTTGATACAGAGCAGCTTTGGCAAAGCTGATCACTCCCTGCTTCTTGAGACACTTTCATTGGGCTTCTGGGATGTAACGTCCTTCAGGTTTCCTTCTACTCCTCTCGCTGCCCATTGTCAGCATCCTTTGCAGGTTTCTCTCCACTTCCTGTCGTCTTAAATACTGGTGTGCTCAGACTCCGTTTGGGGACTACTTCTCTCTTATTTATTACGTTCACTCTTGTCTCCTGGTTTTAAATGCCGTTGATATGCTCACACTCCCAAATATCCATCTCAAACCTGGGTCTCTTGCCTTCATTTTAGATCTTTATATCTCGATAGTCTTCTCACGCTTCAATGTCTAAGACCGAGTTTGTGATCATAGTGTGCTCCCCAAGTCTTCCTCATCTCAGTGAGTTACGACTCCTATTTTACCATTTCCTCAGGCCAGTTGAATTGGAGTCAGCCTAGATTTTTCCCTTTACCACATCCGTATATAGTCTATTGCAATTTCCTTTATTTCTCATCAACATTTGTCCAGAATGCCAGCATTATTCACCATACCCACCATTGCAGCATGTGTTTTCAACCACTACCATTGCTCTGGCAGATTATTATAATTGTTTTCTAGTTGATTTCCTTGCTTCTGTCCCTGGTCCTGGATTGTACTCATTTCTGGAATATAGATGCATTGCCTGAAGGGACAACACCCCATTGGAAGTCATGATGACAAAATCTTATACTAAGGAATACAGAGGTGGTAACAATGGCAGCTTTAGACTGAGAGCCAAGCAAAAATGAATGATTTTGTAATAAAGTAAATTATATATTCATTCATTGAAAGAGCACTTGATATTTTTCATGTGCTTGGCTGCATCAAGGAACAAGAGATAAAAATCTCTCCACTCATGGAGCTTGGATTCTAGTAGAGGGAGAGGAAAGGAAGGAAGGAAAGAAGAAAAGTGCAAAGGAAGGGAAGGAGGGAGGAAGGAAGGAAATTAGTTGTATGTTAAGTAGTGGTAAGTCCTACAGATAAAACCTGGGCTGAAAAGGGATTTGAGTGTATGTGAATAAATGCTGGAATAAAATGAGGGAATGACTTACCTGGATGTTAGTGGAAAGAGATTTTCAGTAGAGGTAACGGCTGTGGTGAGACCAGTGTGGTAAAGGTCCAAAGATCCAATATGAAATGGGAGCCAGACCATGAGAGTCTGAGTGAGATCAGAAGCCATTGGATATTTTTGAAAGGAGCAGAAAAATGATCATTTTGACTAGAAATCACTCAGGTTCTTTTCTTGGAAACAGATAGAAGGAATAGTGTTGCCATAGAGCCCAGCTTTTTTAGGATCCCACACCAAAGACCCCCCCTTATGCTGTTACACTGGAGATGGCTGATACACAGGAACTTTTACCATTCTCTATTCATATAGATAAATACGAGTCTGGTGATATCACTTTCACCGAGAATTGTTTCCACTTTTTGTTTGTTTTGTTGCTTTGGTGTATGTATTGAATAAGAAATTAGTCACATACTTAACCACAGTCTATGGAAGAAGTGTTTCTGCAGCCAAATCCAGAAGTTTATGTATGAAACTAAAAACAGGCTCACTAAATTTTGGGGACTGTCCATGTCTGGAAATACCATATGCATCTTATCAGTCTCCCACAGCACATAACATATCATCTGGTGTATAGAGAACGTGTTCAGCAATTGACCTGAATAAATCCCTCATCCTAAAAAAGCAAGGAGAAGTTAGGGAGTCCCAGCAGAGATAGTCTTTACCCTTATTTTATTAAAAGCTGTGAGTGGACTTGAGCTTCAGCCAGAGGCCTCCTTCAGTGGTTAACACCAGAAGGGCCCATGTGTGACCTATTGAGAGATAGTGGCATGGCTCCTTGGTTAAAGGTAGAAAGACTCTGACTCCCAAGTGGCTTTTGTCTACACACACCAGGGCCACAACCCTCTAAATAACCCAGGGAAAGTTTCAGATAGGAAGGCAGTGTAAATCACAACTTATCTTTGGGATACTAACTAAAGATTTGTTCAGGCTAAAATACGTGGATTTATCTGAATTATTGCTCCTCTTGGCATAAGGTACATGGCTACAATTATTCATAAAGTATTTATTACTATAGAGGTATGGCATAAATATCAAACTTTTTGCTCAAAGGTACTGAATAATTTGCACTTGCACTTTTGGCCA
>RCUC01112197.1:0-112477 GCA_003697995.1 Taxidea taxus jeffersonii | reverse complement strand
GGGGTTTGAACTCATTTTGCTTGACCTTCAAGTATTTTCTCATCCCTCAAGAAAGAGGGAAAAGACAAACCAAAAGAGACTCTTAATGTCATAAAACAAACTGAAGGGGGTTGGGGGGAGGGGAGTTAGGAGAGGGTGGTGGGGTTACATTATATGTTTAAATTAAAAAAAA
Organism: Taxidea taxus jeffersonii; assembly: GCA_003697995.1. NCBI lineage: Eukaryota > Metazoa > Chordata > Mammalia > Carnivora > Mustelidae > Taxidea > Taxidea taxus. The sequence continues at coordinate 112,305 of RCUC01112197.1, read as the reverse complement.
ATGCTTAAATAAAGAAAACATTAAAAAAAAAGAGAGAAAGAAAGAGGGAAAAGAACCAGATGGATCATGGCATGGTGGACAGTGAAGGTCATGGAGGCCAGAGAGCCGGCTCCGCCGTTTGCAAGCCCTGAGTTTGCCTGGCGGTTAGATAGTGCTGGGCACTCCATTCCCGCCTTTTCCCAGCAGTTTCCCTGCCCTCTGGACCTGGGGAGCTTTCCATCATTACATGCTATTGACTGAGGGGCTGATGGTCACCTTGAAAAACTTGAAAAAGACAAAGAAAATCTGACTTTGAGTCGATGCCCACACAAGGCCAGGACCCTTCTGTGTTCCTGAGCCTGTGCTGGCTCTTCTGGGGCCTGGAGCCACTTTGTTCCTTCACACAACCCCTGGGGAGGAAGCATCCCCTAGCCGCCCGCCCACAGTGTGCCACCACTCCAGGGAAAAACGCTTCCTCTGTGGCACAAAAACATTATTTGAGCCCTGCCCCACTGCCTGTCCCAGCAAATGGTCGTGGGAACCTCATTCTCACAGGAGTGATCAGAGAAAGCTTATTCTAATTCTAGATGCCGACTCCAGAAATTATGCCCTGCCGGCAGCCACCTGAGCCCCTCTGGATGGGGGAATCGAAGAGGAGGGGCATTTGAACTCAGGGTGGGAGGGTAGCAGCTGGGGGTGGGAAAACGCAGGCTTGGGGCGGGGGTCGAGATGCCTGGATGGTGCAGACAGAGACGAGCTGGCAAAGCTGCCCGACCAAGAGAGCAGGGGCATGGGGTTTGCAATTGGTACCGCAGCCGAAGGACAGGTGGGAGTCCCCAAAGGCTTCTGAGCAGAAGATAGAGCAGCAGTGAGATTTTTGACTCGTGTCCAGGGAGCCCGGACCTGGCTGGCTGTCGGGAGAGAAGGAGGCATGTACCTGAGACAGACTGTGGAAGAAACCCCGGGACATTGTGATCAATGGGGAGAGGAGAGGCTTAGAGAGGAGAAGGTGAGGACTGAGGTTCTGGAACTTCCGTGGGGGCAAATAGAAAGCAGAAATCAGGTGTGGGGTGGGGGTGACCTTGGCCTTGAGGTATCCACAGGGCTCTCAGCTCCCAGTTGCTAGCAATGGGGCCTGTAGACTTGGGAGAGCACCAGGCTGGAGATGGCAGTTTGAGGGCACCTGCAGCTGTGGTCTCATCAGGGGACAGCGTGGAAGGGACAAGTCCTCAGAGGTGGGACCCCTGAGACTCCCTCCCCAGATTCTGGAGCTCCCTCATCTGCTTCCTACGTGTGGGTGCTGGTGTAACTCAAAGCCAAACACCTCTCCTGGGGCTTATCCACAGAATAGGGGGCTGGCAAGGGGCCCAGGCAGGGGTGGGGGGCAGCCACCCTGGGCTTCCCAGCTCTTCCTCCACAGACCAACCTCTGCTCACTCCGTGGGCAACAGCACGACCTGCCTGCCGCAGCCTCAACTCCCCTTCTGCTCCGAGAACCTGAGCGAGTCTGGCTCAGTGTCTGCTGCCTCCCACCCACAGCTTCCCAGCAGCTCAGCCTCAGGAAAGGCCCCCACCCCCAGGCCGGGGCAGGGCGTGCTGCTCAGCTCTTTGGTTCCCTCCAGGGCCCCACCTGCCCTGCTCTTCACTGAGCTCCTCCTGGGTGCAGGCACCATGCCGGGTGCTGTGTTGGAGCAGAGGGAAACAGACACCATACCCATCCTTGGCAGGTTTCAGGCCAGCGGAGGAGGCAGAGGGTAAAACACCGCAGTGGGGGAGGGCTTGCCAATGGGAGTTTTCAGAGAACAAATAAACCAAGTTGCTGGACCCAGACTACGGGTGATACGGAAGAATACCTGAGGAGGTGCTGATCAGAATGACAGGGAACACAGTTCCAGACAGAGGGAATAGCACAGGCAGAGGCCTCTTGGTAGGAGGGAGCCTTGGGCCTATCAGGAGCCAAAAGGTGGCCCGTGTGGCAGGAGCCTTGAAAGCAAGGGAGAGCCCAGTGGCGGACAGTGGGAAGCTCTCACTAGGCACTTGGTCAATCACCTGGAACACTGGGCATTGCCCTGGAAGCCTGCTGGTTGCAAGTCCGGGCGTGGAGTTCTGCACGGGAGTTCCCTCTGTGATCTTGAGTAAGCGCTTCCCTTCTCTGGGCCATTTTGATAAATCAGCCTTGCCGCCACTCACTTTATGCTGATCCTTGAATGTTTGGAGCCTTTGTTCTAGCTGTTCCCACCACCCACAAGCCCCGCCCCTTCTCCTGTGTGCCCTTCTGGGTTCCAGAGTGGCGTCACCTCTTCCAGATGCCACACTGACCACCCCTGTTGCCTGCGTCTCTCACTCAGTTCTATCACCCTGTGTTGGTTTTCACTGAGCTCGTTGGTTCTGCGTGTCTGTTGCCTGTCCGCCGCCTAGCCTGGGAGCTCTGTGCCCTCAGGGACTCAGTGACATTGTTGGCCTAGTTACAGAGGCTGGAGTGTAACAGAAGTTGCTCCTGCCCTGCATCTAAAGGACCTGGATTCAACACACGCCTGCCCTCCCTGTAGTCTCCCTAAGTCTCAGTCTTCTCATCTGCAAAGTGGATCATATCTATTGTAGAGAGACCTGCATGAGGCTTTCCTCCACCCCTTATGTTAAGTCCTGTTCCGTCTTAGCCCCCAGTCCCAGGAGGTGGGGTGCCCAGGGATGGATCCAGGTCAAGTTCATCCACTTCTATTAGCTCTTCCTTTGTAGCTGCTGCCTTAGCTTTCATCGGCATGTACACAATGTCCTGTTGTGCACAATTTTAGGGTTTGCATTTAATCCTCAAGGGTCTACCTTCTTCCACAGATGTTTATACTGTATCCCTATTTACTAAGTGGGGAGGGGGCTCCTTTATATAGTGCTTCAGTGTTAAGTCAATACCTGTTCTGTTTTGGGGATGTTCTTTTCACGCATTAAGAAATTTCAAGATTAAAGAAAAGGTGGGGCTCTGAGCATCAGGAGGGATCCCAGTTGTCTGGTGGCCTGGTGGAATTCCTACCCCCTGGGACCACTCAAGAAGCAGGTTCAAGGACAGAGCAGGTCACAGGCCATGTCTGAGGCAGGATCTGTTAGTATCTTGTCTATTTCATGGAACCCACATCAGCACATGGACTCCCAGCCAGACATGCACAGGGGCCCACAGCTCCAGCCTTCCTCCCTTCCCTCTTGCTCCTAAACCTCAACACCCCTAGCCCCTAGCATCTCAAGGGAGTCACGTTCAGACAGGCTAAATGCTCTGTCTGTGTTTGAGATGCCCCACAGTTGGAGCCCCTGTCTCTCCGAAAGGCCAGGCTTCCCCAAATCCTTTCCCACCAGGCAACAGAGAGACACAGGGGCTTTAGAAAACAGGCAAGTTTTTTAAATATATGTTGGCACAATATTAACATTAAATACACATCATAAATAAGCCTTATAAATAGGAAACAGATAAAAACGGATAAAAATCGATAAATTAGTTATATCCCTCTAAAGAACTGGGCCAGCACCTTCTGGGCCTCCCTCCAGAACCATTGCTTCAGCATGAGAAAATTTAATGATGCACCACCAGGGGGCGCAGCCAGCAGCCGGGACCCAAGACCAGCGCTTCAGGCAGTAGGTCTATAGAGAACTCCAGGCCCTGTCCATTTGCAAGGCATTGGATATCTGCTCTATGTCATTGAATCAAGCGGAGAGGGCTTTACACCAACCGTTCGAATCACAAAAGATAAAACTGAGGTGCAGAGAGGTAAAGTGGCCTGCCTGAGGCCATACAGTGAGTTAGGGGTTGAGCTGGGAACTGAGCCCTGTTCTTAGACACCCCCACCCTCAGATCAGTGCTGCTTCTAAAACACTCTGCATTTGTCACAGCTGCCTAAAGTGAGGTCACCCAGATGTCCAGGTGTCTGGCCTGAGAATGGCAATGAGCCTTCGGAGGCCAGTTCAGGCCTTAACCTTCCCCTCAGAACCATGCTGCCATGGAAAGGAGGAAGTCTGGGGGCAACAGCTCTGTAAGTCATGAGAGGGAAGGGCCAGCAGACCTCTGGGGAGCAGAGTGGCGGGGGAGGGGGGGTGCAGCCAGTCTGGCCATGAGTCAGCCTGTGTCATCAGACCCCTGAATCAATGGAAAGTTGGCCCCGTGTGGCCTGACCTGGCCACCCCACCAAGACTGACAAACTCAGGGCTGGGGGCTCAATGGCCTGACCCTACCCTCGCAGCCCGGAGCCTGGCTCCCACCCCTTAAAGTGCACTTCTGAGAGGTGGGGAATAGAGGGGAGCAGGTTTGGAAGCCTAGGCAGTACGTACGGATCCTTTCTCTGCCTGGGGTGTCCCCTAAGACTACCGGGGCAGCTGCCTCCTGGGCAGGAGTCTCTTGTTCCTCCTGGAGAGTTGCACCCTTCGGGCCCTCTTCCGCAGGCCCCGATGGGGGCTGTGTCTCCGGCTCCGACTAGGGCTCTCCGCCCACTCTCGAAACACCTGCCCCACGGAGTGCATGAAGCGGTGATAGCCTTGCAGGAACCTGCAGCCTTCAAGCCTGCGCTGGAAGGTGTCTGGGGTGGGGGTGGGCGACGGAGACGTCCCTGGGCCTATCGGAGGGGGCTCAGTCGTCTCCGATGAGCGTGGAAGCAGCTGGGCCATGCAGTGGATATTGTTCTTGAACCCACGAATGTTCTGCTTTGCCCTATTCAGCGTCTCCAAGTCCTGGGCTTTGGGGATGTCTCGCTGCAAGGCCGTCAGTCTGTGCAGAACGTGGCTCAGCATGGTGTCGAGAGCCCACAGGAATTCCTGTCTGCTGAGCTGCTGGAGGGCCTCTTTGCTGGGGAAGGTCCCTGGGCGCTCCTGGCAGTACTCCTTCAGTCCATCCTTGTCTAGGCCTTGGCTTTGGATCTGGAGGGAAAGGAGAATCAGGACGTGAGTGCTCAAGCCCCCAACACACACACACACACACACACACACACACACACGTCTGCTCTGGTCTGCCTTGAAATGCTGGACCTCATGCACCCCATCCCATCCAATCCTCCCATTGTACAGATAAGGAACTGAGGCCAGAGAGGGGTGAGGACTTCCTAGTGTCTGCAAACAGGGACAGAAGGATGCTGGGGGTGGGGGCTGGTTGGGGTGACTGTGATGTGGGGAGCGTAACCATGGGCTTCAGGAGGACAGGACTCTGTTTCAGTCCCTGCTGCTATACCTGAGGAATGGGACAAGCTGGGAAAGATCTCTCCTCTCCTTGGTGTTTCAGAGTTAGGCCCGGAGAGGCCCAGGGGGCCCTGGAATAACATAGGGACTTGGTTTCCCCACTGGCCCCATCTGGACTGGGGGTTGTGTGAATGGGAGTTGGGCCTCATCTTCTCCAGGCTCACTCGTGCCCCAGGCCTGCTGTCCTCTGAGACTCAGATGCCACCAGGGGCCAGCCACTCACATAGGGGTTCAGGAGCATGCTGGTTCTCTGCATGATGTCCGCCTGCTTCTGGAGCTGCCTGAGCAGCTCTTGGTCCTTGTCCAGACAGCTACCCATGACCGGTGTGCTCAAGAACAGGAGTCCGAGGACCAGACCTGGGGCAGAGAAGGGGGGGAGATGTCACCTGACTTGGGGAGGGAGGTCAGCGACTTTCAGAGGGGAGGACACCCCCAGGGCCTCAGAGAGCATAGCCCATCGGCTCAGGCTTCGTGCCGTCGAGGGTGTGTACGCACCTGCTGGGGCCACCACCACCTCCCTGGCGAGTTGCAGCCCGGCATCCCTAACAATGGTTCTGTTTCACCAAGCAGGCCCTTGAGAGGAGTTCCTGCACCTGCCAGACTTGCCAGCCCTAGGATCTGACACAGGGCAGCCCAAGTGGGGCTGCTCTCTGCAAGACCTCTGGGCCAAGATCCTGGGCTCCCCTGTCACAGACCCTGGCCCTCTGTGCAGGCGGGCTCAGCCTGGGAGCAGCAGGTATCTAGAGTTCTGTATGCACAAGCAAAAGAGGCTGCCTTTCCTGTCAGCAAAGGATGTGTGGGATCATCTAGACCATAGCCCCATTCTACTGACAGGAAAATCAAGGCACTGAGGGAGAAGGGCTTGCCCAGTTCACACAAGGCCAGGACTGTCCTCGACCTCGTGCACCTTCCTTTTCTCTTCATTAGTGGCTACTTCCGTCAGGCCCACCAGGGATGCTGTGAGCCAGACTCTTGGGGGTGGTTGGGCATAGTTACTGCTGGCGACCTCCCCACACCCACCCAACCCCCACCCCCAGGCACTGGCAGCCATGTGGTCGGAAGGGGCCTGTGGCGCAATGGCCCGGAAGGCAGTGACACCATGTTCCGTTCCTAAGAACCGTTCAACCCCTTGGGGAAGACGCTGCCGGGGACGGCTGGGGGCTGGCCACCCAGGCACCAAGACCATAGGGTGCTCGTCGCTACCTTCCCAGGTATCTGCAGCCGGGCTTGGGCAGGGTGGGGGGAGAGGGTCCATGTGAGCGCTGCGTGCATGTGGGACTAGGGTGTCTTCATGGATGTGTGTCCAGGTCTGTGTGAGGCGAGAGGAACAAACTGGCCACACACAAGCATTGTGTCCAGTCCACCCTGGGGCACTGGGCTGCATGTGGGGGTTCCCGGGTTGGTGAGATTGAGGGCTCTGAATGACATCACGTGGCTCTGTGTGCGTGTCACCCTGTGGGTGTGGCTAGGCGTGCTGTGTGATTGTGTGGGCTCCAGGGTCCCTGCGCCTAGCGGACTGTGTCTCTCCATCCCAGACCCTGTGGATCAGGGCAACAAGGAAGCGTCACTGCCCCTCCAGATATCACACTGCTTTTCTGCTCAGCGTCTGCAGATTCCTCCTCGCCCAGCATGTCACCCACCTCCCTCCTGCTTCCCTGGCTTCTCCTTCAATATATCCCCTTCCCTTATTCTCTTGCTCCCACAGTCACCTCTATATCACCTCCCCTTAAAAGCCTTCCAGGGATTCTCCTTCTTCACCCTGTGAAGATGCTGTGTTCTCAGTGGACCACTTTCTTTGCCTGACCTCCTGGCTCTCTCTCCTCAGCATCCTTCTGGCGCCCGGCCTTCCCAGCTCCCAATGAACAGAAGGTGCCCCTGCACCCCGCTGGCACCCATGGGCACAGCAAGTGGGGTGCTGGTGGAGAGGAAGGAAGTACTTACTGGACAGCGTCCTCCACATAAGTTGTGCCCGCATGCTGGATGCTCGAGCTCCGGCCGGCGCCTGCTGGGGGTGACACCTCCTGGCTGGGAGCCCTGTGGGCTGGCAGCCACTTTATGCCCGCCAGGGCGATTGGCCAACACCTCGTGAGGTGGGTGGGGAGGGGGGGAAGGGCAGGCCTTCTGGGAACATGACCCCAAAAACCAAAGTTTCCACGGGCGGCCAATGGGCGCTGTGTGCGGTGGCATGCCTGCTCCTCCTCCTGTTTTCTTCGAATTCATTCTTCGAGGACAGCCCCACACCCAAAGATGATGCAAACCGCGGCCTCAGCCTTCCTGGGGTGAGCAGGGAGCAAGGGGGTCCTTGCCATCTGTAGGGAGCTGTGCCCAGGATAGAGGGCAGAGTGTGCCAACTGGGTCCTTGGAGGGCTGCAGGTCAGGCTTGGCCCAGGAGCCATCAGCCTCACAAGTCACTGTGGTTTGGAGCTGATGGTAGCGAGACATCTTCCTTCTTGAGTGCCCTTCCCGCCCTCTTGCTGGGGCTGTTGGGACATCTGTGAGCGGAAACCACCGCGCTCTGGGCACAGAGCCAGCCCAGGCTGGCAGCCCCGAGATTGTGGTTCTGGCCCCAGGACCTGCATCCCCCACCGGGGCTCCCAGTCATCTCCTCTCTCCCATCATGCACCCCCCTCACAACTAGCCTTTCTTATCCCAGACCCCTTGCCTGCCAGGCCCTTTCTTTATAGACGGGGTCCTCTGGGGGGAAACGAGACATAGGAAATTAGGGTTCAAGCCTGCCAACATGCTGTGTGACCAGAGGCAAGTCACTTAATGTCTCTGGACCTCAGCAGCCCCACCTGTAAAATGAGGATTTGAAAAGCATTTCCTGGGCCAGGCTCGTAGCCCTGCCGCTATCATGGACATAAAAGGCAAAAGTTCTTTGAAGGAATAAAGAAAGATGAGAGTCTAATTCCAAGTACTAGCTGCTGAGGGCTAGTGTGGGGGGCGGAGGAGATGGGGAAGCTATGAGCTCAGAGGGGAAGCCAGGGTGGGGGAGTCGCCGTGGTGACGGTTGGGGACCAGGTTTCACTTTCTCTGAAAGATAGTGATTGTGGGTTGATCCTCTGCTTCTCACAGACCTGTGGATGTCAGAGTCAAGGCTGTGGAGACCATGCCTCTCTAGTCATCCTGCTACTGTGTTAGGGTAAACTGAGGCCTGGCCTAGGGCAAACGGGGAGGCCGAGAGGCAGCTCCAGCATATCTCCCTGGCTTGGAAGAGGGTCTTTGGCCTGAACCCTCAGGAGCTCAGTGGGGAGGAGGGCCTCAGGAGCCCGGGGAGCCAGGGTGGGACACCTGGAAGCTGCCAGCTGGGGAAAGCATTGGGTCTCGAGCCTGGACAGGGAGAGCTGAGGTGGCAGGAGAGAGGGTGGGTCCAACAGCCATCCTGACCACCAGGGCTGCTCCTACCTGCTCTATCCTCTGCAGACAGGTTCACCATTACTCATTTATTTGTTCAATGAACTTTTATTTGGTCCTACTCTGAGCTAGCCCCTCCCAAGCGCTGAGGATCCCATAGTGGGCAAAACCAGACACTTCCCCCTTTCCATGCCCAGGAGGCTATTCCTCACCTCCCACCCACTCCATGGCACCCCAGCATGGCGCTCACCACACCCACCATCGCCACCCCCGAGGACCAGTTCTGGATTCTCCTCCTGAGAACATGGCTTCTGCTCAATTCCTCATCTCTGTGCCCACCCCCGCAAGACCATTTCCTGGGCCCCATGCAAGCTGGGATCCTTCTTCATTTCGCATCCCTGATCTCATCCAGCAACAGCCCTGGAAGGGAGAGAGCACCTGGGCAGGGATGCCTCGGCTCTCTTGAACGAGGAAGCTGAGACACTCGGGGTCTGGCTCCGGGCTGGAGAGCCACAGCTGGCTGGAGTGCTTCTCGGCCCTCTCAGCTACTGAGGACTGCCCTTCGCACTCGGGCGAGGGGAAAGCCACAGGACTTTGCTTTCCTGTCCCTGCATCACCTTGGGTGGGAGCAGTTAAGAGGAGGTGGTGTTCACAAAGGGGCTATCGAGTCTGAAAGACCATGCTTTGAGCAGCAAAGCGAGGTGCGGTGTGCAGGCCCGGGGGCGACGGCCACTGACGGCAAGGAGGACTTGGCTCTTGGTCTGCTCAGGCTGCTCAGACAACATAGCACAGATGGGAGGACTGAAGCAACAGACATGGCTGTTGGCGCCATCCTGGAGTTAGGAGTCTGGGACTGAGCGATCAGTAGGGTCGAGGTTATCCTGCAGCCTCTCTCTTGGCTCCTAGACGGCCACCTTCTTGCTGTCTCCTCACGTGGTTGACCCCCAGTCTGTGTGTCTGTCCTAATCTCCTCTTAGAGGGATAGCAGCCATAATGGATGGGCCACGCCCACCCCCGTGGCCTCCTTGTGCCATACCTCTCTGAGGACCCTATCTCCAAATACAGCCACATTCTGAGGTACTATGGGAGTCGGTCTTTAACACAAGAATTTAAGGGATAAAACCCTGCCCAGAGCAGCTTGCAAGAGGAGGGCATGGTTGGAGGGCTGCAGGGAGTGCGGACGATGGGGGAGTGCCTGGAGCTCGGTGGGAGGGGACAGTGATGTGCAGGAAGACAGGGAGTGGCCCCAAGGTGAGGAGACCCGGGCAGCCAACCGAGCAAAGCATGAGGGGAAGATGCGTCAGCGTTTCTGGTGAGGTCAGTGCCCAGTGACGTCCCTCTCCCTAGCAGGAAGGGCTTGCAACATGGCCTAGCCAGTATAAATAGGCTCCCGACCACAGACCCGGGCTGTCCCCTCTTCCTGGGACCACGTCAGCTGGGTCCTCGTGATTCGGAGGGGGAAAGAGGACTGGCTTGGTTCCTCAGAACTGCTGTTCCCGTCTTTCTGGCCCACCCTCTGCCTGTGAGGCTCTACTGCTTTAAGTGCAAGGACAGGACCTGGGGTGGACTGGGTGGGTCAAAATTGGAGGCAGGAGGCTACTCATCTGGGAAGAGAGACAGTGACCCGTGACGTGCTCGGGTGGGAGCTAGACACCAACCCAGCTACCAGTCTCCATCTGCTTAGGAGCCCAGTGTTCTTGGCCCAGTCGCATCCCCTTTCCGAGCCTCAGTTTCCCCTGTAGACAGCAGGGGCACAATATAACAGTCAAGAGACAGACAACCCAAATTTAAAATGGGCAAAGAGGGGCAAGTGGGCAGCTGAGTGGATCAGTGGGTCGGGCATCGGCTCTTGGTTTCAGCTCAGGCTGTGATCGCAGGGTGGTGAGCTCGAGCTCTGTGCTCATCAGGAAGTCTGCTGGAGGTTCTCTCTCTCCCTCTGGCCAGGCATGCTCTCTCTCTCTCAAATAAATAAATAAATCTTAAAAAAAAATAAAACAGGGGGACGTGGGTGATGCAGTTGGTTAAGCCTCCAACTCTTGGTTTTGGCTCAGGTCATGATCTCAGGGTCCTGAGACTGAGCCCCTGTCCAGCTCCGTGCTCAACCCAGAGTCCGCTTATGTTTCCCCTTTCCTCTCCCTCTGTCCCTCACCCCCCCCACCCCGCTCTCTCTCAGGTATGCACTCTCTCTCTCTCTCTCAAAAATAAATAAATCTCTAGAAACACAATGAAAATAAAAATAAAATAAAACGGGCAAAGGAGAAACAAATAGCTATTTCTTCAAAACAGGCAAATGCCCAATAAACCCACAAAAAGCTGCTCAACATCATTAGCCATCAGGAAAATGCGAAATGAAAACCACAGTGAGATACCTCTTCATACCACATGGGGTCATCAAAGACGTGCAGTAACAAGTGCTGGCGAGGACAGGGAAAAATCAGAAAGAACCCTAGGATACGGCTCCTGGGAATTCAAGATGGTGCAGCCGCTTTGAAGACCAGCAGGACTTCCAACACTCAAACATAGAGATGCCCCATGCGTGAGTTCCACGCCCCCGTATGCACCCAAGAGAATTGAAAACACGTGTTCACACAGGAACTTGCACACAAATATTTACAGCAGCCTTTATTCACAATAACCAAGAAATGGAAGCAACCCAAATGTCCATCAACAGAAAACGGATTTTAAAAATTGTGGTCTAACCATACAACGGCATCTTACTGAGCCACAGAAGGGAATGAGGTCTTGATTCGTGCTAGACTGTGGATGAACCTCAGAGACAGGACACCAAGTGAGAGACCATTCACAAAAGGCCACACGTTGTACGATTCCATTTGAATGAAATGTCCAGAAGAGGTAAATTCATAGAGACAGAAAGCAGAGGAGTGGATGCTGGGCCCGGAGGGGTCTGAGGACAAGGAGTGATCGCTAATGGGCATGGGGTTTCTTTGGGGGTGATGAAAGTGGTTTTGAGTTAAATAAATTGTGGTGATGGTGGCACCGTCTTCTGAAGAGACTAAAACCCACTGAATTACCCACTTAAAGTGAGAAATTTGGTAATAAATATTTTTGTATCTTTATTTTTTAAAATGCAGTGGTGACTACTACTTCGAGAAGACAGGGAGCGTAATTCTGTGAATAACACGTGCCGACGCCCGGACATCGCTAGTCCTCCAGAAATACCCGCCAGCCCGCCAGCCGCCGGGACAGACAAAGGCGCGCATCTGCTTATGTCATCCATTGAGGAGGATTGGGAAAGATAATGTTACATAAACCCTGGGGTGAGCAAGGATCTACCAGCGCCCTCCCCAAGAGGCCGGTGAGGTCACCCTGAGCTAAAGGATTTCGGCTGAGAACTGCCACAGAGTTCTTCTGGGACCCGGCGTGTCCACAGTGTGGGAAGCCATGTCCCCCATGTGCCCAGTGGCCCCTCCAAATTGGGTAAGTGAGTGCCCTGCCAGAGGCCTGAATACCTATTCAGGGAAGTGCAGCAGAGAAGGAACTATCTTCTGTTCAGGAGTCTCTTGCTGTTTTCGGTGAAGGGATTGGGGGGATGCGTCCCCCTCTGAGGGGAGATGACCAGGAGATCAGAGCACTGCCCCTCTATCCTCTCTCCGATCGGCCTAGAACAATTTCCCCTCACCACCTCTCTGAGCCCAAGGTCCTCTCTGTCAGATGAGGGGACAGGAGAGATGAACACAGAGGGCCTAGAACCCTATGGAGCCCCATGGGGGTCCCTTAGTGGCTCTAAGCACTGAGATGTCACTGTTAAGTAAAAGCAACCTTAACCATTAAACAAGGACCAAGAAGTCCAATGGAGTCCTGACTTTTCTCATGATGACAACATACAATGCCTATTTTGAAACTTCACATTCCTGCCAAATATGTCCAGGTGTCCCAGGCATGTGCTGTTTGCCCAGCGGTAATAATCAGAGATGGCTCTGTGTGCTGAGACCAGTTCTGAGCATCTACTACGGGCTGGCTCTGTGACCCCTCCCAGCCATCCTCAGAGAGATCGTCTGTCTCCATCCTGTAGATGGGGTAACTGAGGCCTGAGAGATGGGGCAGTTGGTGGGAGGTCACACAGCTAGGAGGGAGCAAAGGCAAGTTTGAGTGTGGGCAGCTGTCCTCAGCCCATATGCTTGGCCAACACGGCATACATACTGTGGCTTGCCCAGAACTCATGCAGCCACATGGTGCAACAAGCTTGAAAATATATGGCTTTCGCAGTGGGAAGATGGAGATCCACTTGGTCAAGGGCCAGCCAGGGAGTGACTGGGGGAGAGGGTTGGTATTTCTGCAGGTCTGGAAAGAAAATGCCAGTTTAACTGACAGAAATGCAGGAAAGAGATGCTACAAGTTCCATGTGGAGGGAATGTCATGAGCTGCCTACCAAGCAAGACTGCCTTGGTCTAGTTTATTCATTTGTTTTTAAGATTTTATTTATTTGAGAGAGAGAGAGAGATCACAGAGGGAGAGGGAGAAGCAGACTCCCTGCTGAGCAAGGATCCCAAAGTAGGGCTCCATCCCAGGACCTTGGGATCATGACCTGAGCTGAAGGTGGATGCTTAGCTGACTGAGCCACCCAGGCTCCCCAGTCTAGTTTAGAGAGGAGCAGGTGTGGCTGAAGTCTAATGGAGAGGGAGGGAGGAAATGGGGCCACCCACAAAATGGCTTTACTGCCATTACAGCCCCTCTGGGGGGCTTGTAGAACACAGCCTGGTTCCACTCTCTTGCTTAAAACACTCCCCTGGCTTCACATTGACATTCAGTAAGGCCAAGGCCATTACCACAGCCACCAAGCCCTGCCCACCTCCCCAGCCTCACCCACACCTCTCTAAGCCACCACCTTCTCTCACCTTCCTCAGTCCCTCAGGGGAGCAGAGCTCTCACCTCATGGCCTTTTTATATGCTGTTCCCACTGCCTGAATCTCCTCCTACTGAATGAACTGTCACCCAGGCCAAGCTTCACCTCTTCAGAGAAGCCCTCCCGGAACTTTTCCCACCCCAGGCTGGTCCCTACCCACCCCCATCAAATTCCTTGGCTCCCCATGGCCTCTCCAGAGCACAGCATAGGCCATATAATTTAGTAGGTGCTCAATAAATCCTTAGTGACTGGATGAATGCCCGGCCATACAGATGTGGCTATCTGTAGAAGCCCCAGGAAAGGTCGGCCGTGGCTTCCAGGCTGCAGGACCCAGATGTGTGCCTCCCATATCAGGTGCACCTGCAGCCAGGCCTCCAGAAGTGCAGGCCCAACTCGCTGCTGGGCAGGAACAGGTTCTCTTGGAGCCTTTCTCATGCCTTCTTTTGGTCACCTTTCCTCAAGGAAATCAGAATTATATCACTCAAAATACACCAAAGCACATGATCTCTCTCTCTCTCTCTCTCTCTCTTTTTTTAGGAAGCCTTGATTCTTCAAGACGCTGACTTTTCCCTTTATGATATTTTTTTTAAGTGAATTCAAAATATATTCTTTCACCCACTGCAGATTTCAACACTTCCCTGGAAAACAAGCTGAAAAAGAAAAACACAAGGCATTTCTCCTACTTCCTTTAAAGAATTCACTTCAGAATGAATTCCATAAGCAGCACCTGATAGCCTCATAGAAAGGGGCCAGTCTCCACTGGAGGGAATAATCCTACCTTTTGCCAAGACAGATGAAGCATGGTGGCTTTTCAGGCCCCCGTTCAACCCGTATTTAAGTAATTCATTATATGTGTCAGGCACCAGGCTAGGCACGGTGTGTAGATCAGCAAGAAAGACTAGGCTTCCAGGTAAGTGAATTTGTTGTGAATGCCTTTTTATAGCCAGGTCTTGAAGGGTGAATAAACACACTAGCCAACATCCAGCATGTGACCTGGAAATCCACCATTTGTCAGCCTGCTCATTTCTCACTCTAGGCTTAAGAGGGAGCACCCAACCCAGCCTGCCCCTCGTGGTACTCTGGAGTCTAGCGCTGCACCTGCATCCCGGGTAGAACCAGTCAGAATCCTTCCCCAAGACCGATGTCAGACTCATGAGACAGGCCTCCCTTACACAGCCAAGCCTTCGGAGCTGGGATGTCACAGGTCTAGCGCTGTGAAAAGCCACTTTCCCCAGCTCCATGGAGTGGGGTGCGGTCCGATAAAGTGGGCGAGAACATGGCTGGTCCAGACGGAGAGGCCAAGCAACTTCCCTGAACCCCTGGTCTCCGCCTGAAGCCAGGACCAACCCCACAGCTTGTCCCAGCTACACAGGACAATGATGTCAGTCTATTTTCTGCTAGTTGAGCTGGTTTCCTGGCACTTGCAGTGGGGAGTCCTTTGTCCTGAGACAGTATGAGGATGAAAGCAGGAGGGGTGGAGGGGATGGAGAGAGGAAGTAGGATGGGTTTGGAGACTTCTCTTGGTGCCAACTGCTGCAAAAGCCCAGAAACTCTGCTCAACAGTGAGAGCAACTGGAGAAGGATGGAGGGGATCAGCCAGGGTCCTATGGGGCTGTCTGCAAATGATAGCCCTGGTCCCAAGGGGAAGTCCAGGACACAGAGGTGGGACTCGTTGGCAGGGATGCCTGGAGGAAATGACCTGGGACAGGTGTTGTGGAAGACCTGCCTTCTTCCCCTTCTTATTCTTGGGGAGCTGCCAAGGAAACTCCGGGTGTTTATCTTGGTAAGAAAAAAAGAAACAGGGGCACCTGGGTGGCTCAGTCGGTTAAGTGTCTGCCTTTGGCTCAGGTAATGATCTCAGGGTCCTGGGATCGAGCCCTGCATCAGGCTTCACTGCTCAGCAGGAGTCTGCTTCTCCCTCTGCCCCTCCCTACCTCACGCTCTCTCTCTCTCTCTCCCCCACAGATAAACAAAATCTTAAAAAAAAAAAAGAAAGAAAGAAAAGAAAAGAAAATACATCCTGCAGCTCCACGGGGAGAAAAGGCCATCAAAGCTTGCTCTGTCCAAAGGCCCACTGGTGGACATTCGATGGGTGATGGACAATGGTCAGCGGGGGCCAGTTCACCTTGTCTACAGAACACTCATGTAAGGAAGGAAGAGAGCGGGAGATGGCAGAAAACACAAATGTTGGGCCCCCCCACATTAATAGCCCGAGGTGGGAACCCAAATGTCCATCAACAGATCATGAATTGTTAAAAAGTGGTATGTCCACTTATTCAGCCACAAAAAGGAATTGGCAGTACTGATACCACGCACCGCAAAACCACCAGGCTGAGTCAAGCAAGCTGGAGGCCCAGAGTCACATATTAATCTAATTCTGTCTATGTGAAATGTCCAGAAATCCACAGAGATGGGATGCAGATTGGCCATGGCCAGGGGCTGGTTGGAAGGGGAATGAGGAGGGACTAGCGACGAGTGTGGGGTTTCCTTTTGGGGTGACGAAAATGGTACAGGTGGTGGTTGCACAACATTGTGAATGTGCTAAATGCCACGGACCTCTTTACTTGAAAATGGTCAATTATGTATTATGTGACTTTCACCTCAATTAAAATTTTTTTTTTTTAAGGCAGAGCTTAAAAACAGGGCAGCTCCAGGAAAGCCAAGGGGCAGGAGAGTCAGAGGCCTCCCACAGCCCCTCCTGTTACTGCTTGGTTAGGACCTGTCCCAGAGCTCTTGCTCCTCGACTTAGAGAAGGCTCACCTCAAGTTCAAAGGCCGGGGCATGCCTTCAGGACAGGGCCTGGCAGCCACCCCAGGGAGAAGCTCCCAGCAGCGGGGGAGAAAAAGTCAAGGGCAAGGCACAACAGCAGAGCAGCTGAAGAGCTGCTGCAGCCGGGAGGTCTCAAAGGCAGACCTCCTGAACAAGGGTCTGCCCAAGGCTGGTGATCAGGAAGGGAGGGGGCACACCAAGATTTCTTGCTCAGCCAGATGACAGAGACCAGCAGGAAGCCTGGGGAAGCACAGATGAGGACAACTGCAGGCTGAATCAGGACCCAGGGAAGTGCGGAGGGCCCCGCTGGAGGACAGAGCAGCTGGGAAGCTCAAGCTCATAGTGGGCAGGCAGGGGCAGGAGGCTCTGGGTGTCGATTTCTCTGTGTCCCCGTGGGGGGCCCAGATGGAGGGGTAGAAAGCCAGGCCAGGCTTGCTTCAGGCTGCAGACAGAGGATGAGGGACAGAGGAGGAGTGGACAGAGAGGTAGAAGGGAGACTGAGGAGGCTGAGGCAGCTGGGGTGGAGGGCGAAGGTGGAGGGGTAGAGTTGGGGCGCACCCAGCACAGCCCAGAAGTCCCCTGGTGACTGCAGGAAGCTGGGCGTCCTGAGATTAGGGCAAGGCAGGAAGGCCTGGGAGGATGTGGGCCCAGAGAAGGAAAGTGGACAGGAGGGTACATATGGACACACATGTGAACACAAAAACACCAGATGTGGACGCCTGCCCTGGTACACGCGGACATACAGAAACTGCCCCACCACAGATGGGAGCAGATGTATAGACACTGGCACCAGCACGTGTCCACACATGCACAAACAGGCACAGATGCCTCCAGCGACGCACACACAGAATACGTGCAGAAACACAGCTGGGCACACAGCTGATATTCGGACAAAATTGGATGCACGTAGGGCCGCAGAGGCCCAAGGATACATTGGGACACACGGACTCATGCGTGGACAGACAGACATACACACTTTCTGGCTGAAACAGGCCCGTCTGCAGAGATGCACTCAGAGGTCTGCACTGACTACCAGCACGGGCACCTGGAAAGCATCCCCATCGGCATCATGACGGATTTCCCCTGAGAAAGCAGCTCCAGGCATCATCTGTGGCACCCTCGGCTCCAGAACCCCAGCACCAGGTTCCGCCTGGGAAAGTGAGACAAACCACGGCCATTGCCCAACACACCCACTGGGCCCAGCCCGGGGTCAGGAAGGAGCCAGGGCCAGGCCTCGCGTGCCTGCCCACACATTCACTCCCCGCCACCGACGCAGACAGCTGGGATTGCGAGGGAACTTGCAAAACTATCCCCATCCTTCGGGGTTCAGCTAAAGTGTCTATTCCCCCAGGAGACCTCCCCAGGCTATACCCAATGTTAACCTTTTTGAATTCTCATTTTGCCATGCCCAGCTCTGTGACCTCGGGCAAGCACCTTCTCCTCTCTGTGCTCAGTTTCCTCTCAAAGGGGGGATGGGTAATGAGAACGTGTGTTGAATACATGAATGAATGGAGCACATCCCTTTCCCACCTCTTGCACAGCTGGGGGAATCAGCTTCCTGGTACTCAGTCAGCTAGCTGCAGGTGGGGTTGCCCTCCTGCCTGGTCCCTTCCCACCAGGTGGGATCTTGGTGCCAGGTGGGACACCTAAGAAGCTAAGGATTTATTCTCCCTTCTACACAGGACCGAGAAGAGAGCTTTGGGGCGACTTGGCAATAAGCACAGAACCATACAGCCCTACCTGGCAGAGGTGGGGATGATTCAGGGTGCCCCCCTGAATTTCTGCTCAAATAACTTCAAGGAGGACTCACCAGTTCATTCCCCCTGTATGGGCAGGTAAAATCTGAGAGGGTGGAAATGAGTCGCTTTGGGTACCTGCCTGAGCTTTCCTCATCTCCCATCCCCACCCACCTAAGAGCGCCCCCTACCCCAGGTTCACATCCTCCCAGCAGATGCCAGACACTGGGCTGGCAGTCGGAGGGCTGAGAGCACCTTTCTGCTCCCCAAGGGACTGTAGGCAGGGCCTTCCCCAGGCATAGGCTGCCATCTTTATGAGGATGCGCACTTGGGCTCTGCAGTCTGGGGCCTTGACACCTGCACTCAGGAATGTCTGTGCTGATGTGGACAGGTACATGAGTGTGCCCAGGGTTGGAAGGACAAAGACGTGGACTATGTGCCAGTGAACGCCCCCAACCTTAGTTATGAATGATCCAAGCTGAGCCTAGCTCCAGGCCTGGGCTGACCAGACTGACTTTCTTTGTTCTAGAACTCTCCAGGGGCTCAGGTGGGACAAAGAGGTGATTCTGTGAGCCTCCACCGCAGCCTGGGACAGCTTAAGCCCTGTCTGTGTGATGGCACCCAGAGCATTAGACAAGTTTGAGGCCAGGGTCATATACCCCTTTCAGCGGAGTGTGCCCCAGTCATTTCCCAAGCCCTGTGCTCTGACCCCAGGTAGGTCCTGGAGTCCCTGGCAATCCCAGAGCAGATCTCCCCATTTATAACCTATTGACGGCCAAGCTGACCCAGTGACCCCCAAGGACCCTAATGCCCAGGGAGCTAAAACCCCTCCACACTGACCTGGGTCCAAGTCAGAGTAGACCACTGGGGCCCCCTTACCAAGGCCAGTCCCATGGGAAGCACCTGGAACCGATGCCAGATTAGGGCCTGGTTTGAAGAACTAGGCAAAGCCTGATGTACCTGAAAAGCCAGGATAATAGAAATACCCAAATTAGGCAGTGACTCACAAGCAGACAGATGGACAGAACCCCTCGGAGCTGAACATGGGGCCCAGGAGCTCTCTACCTGCAGGTTGGGAGCCCCAAGGATTCTGGTTCTAAAGCCCCCACTTAGCCCAGGACATCCTTTGAGCCAGGGTCCGTGTTGTGCCCTCCAGAGAGAAGCCAGAACTCCCTCTTCCCCCTGAAAGTCAAACTACAAAGCAACGACCCCTTCCCAGTGCCAAGAGGTAGAGGGGTACTGAAGGACGTGCCTCCAAGATCTTGATACACATGAGGAAACAGAGGCGGAGGGGAAGGGACTGGCCTAGGGTCCCCGACCGCTCGCTCACCGGGCTGGCCTGTGCTGTGCTGTTCCCGCCGTCTGCAGCCCCTGGGTTCCCAGGGGCAGGACAGGAACACTGCCAGAGGACTGGCCCCCACTCTGGCTTTTCCGGGGAGCCACGGTGACCTCTGAATACTCCGAAGTCACACCCTTCTTCCCTTCCTAAGTGCGGGCGGGTCTGGGCTGAGGGTACCTGATAACCCCCCCGGGACATCTGTGGTCCCATCAGGCTCACAGAGGAATCCTGTTCTCACGGAGGAGGCAGCCCCTCTCTGACAGGAAGCCTGGGCCCATGTGTGCTGAGCCTCTGGCCCAGGAAGGCAGCCTGTGAAGGCAGAGTGGGTTGCGGTTGGCCTCTAGGCCCGTCCTGTCATTCTAGCACCCAGGTCCCCACTCTGGCTGGCCCCCTCCCACTACAACTCCAGGAAAGCCCTGGTGACAAGAACTAATTGATCTCTTGGCCAATAAGGACTCCTGTGAGGGACCTCCCTGACTCAGGCATGGTCCAAAGGCAAGCAGGCAGCAGCCTGGAAGAAGGGTGCTTTGGGGTCCTCCTTGAGGGGTTTCACAATAGGCCAGTCACACCCAAGGTGGCAGGGAAGGCTGGGGGACCTCCAGACAAGAGGATCTCGGAATCTCCAACCGCATTCAGTACTTTCTGGGCTATTCCAGAAGCAGCAAGGAAGGAAGAAAGAGGCTGGGCTTCAGAGGCAGGTAGCCATGGATGGGAATCAGGTGATCCTGGCTAAGTCACTTCTCTTCTCAAAGGCTCAGTTTCTCTCAGAGGTGAGAACTGAGTCAGGTGAGCCCAGCCAGAGGCGGCAACAGAGGGACAGAGCAGGACTTCCGGCAGAGGGGCTGGGAGGAGGAACAGAGCAGCCCTGCCCTAACTCAGACAACACCCACGGGCCACAGCCCAACGCTTCATTACTCCAAGGCCTTTATTAACAAGTCAATAAAAAAGGGAGAGAGATGTAAAAATACTTTTCTCAGAGGCCCCCAGAGGGGCAGGCACTGTCGGAATCACCTGGCCAGGGAAGGCAACCCGGCCAGAGGCAGAACGGAAATCAGGGCCCTATCCAGGGGGCAGCTGGCCTGGGGCGCTGAGGGGGCGGGTGGCTCGGACCTCAGGCAGGGAATGTGCAAACGCTGAGGCCGTGCAGGGAGTGATGGGGTGAAGGGTTCCCGGAGGAAGCCCAGAGCACCCTGTTCCCTTGCATGGGCAGACACCCATAGCCACGTGAGAGCCGGTGCCTGCACGCAGCTTACATACAGAGAGCAGAAGGAGGGGTGCCTGGCAGGAATGGGGGCGGGGGGGAGGGCTCATCCCAGAGCTTGAGGAAATAGCTTAGAGAAGTCTCTGGAAGACTCGGGTGAAGGGAGAGCAAGGTGGCCTCAGGAGCCCTGGCCGTCCTGCCGTCGCTGGAGGACTTCAATGACACTGCTGATGCCGTCCTCAGGCACCTGTGGGCAGGTGGGCAGAGGGAGGGGTCAGGGCCATGCTGACCTCCTGGCCTAGACGGACTACATCCTGCACCCTCCCCACCCTCCCGGGCCTCAGTGTCCATCCAGGAGCCCAACCCGTGGCGCTCACCAGGGCATGGTCAAAGTTGAAGGTGCTGATGTAGTAGGCAGAGATGTCGGCCGCAGCCAGGGGGCCCGCGATCTGGGCCACGATCCCACACTCATCTGAGGGTTATTGAAGGGGATGGGAGGAGTCCATGTGGATCATCCTGGCCACCCCTCCCAGGTCCTCTCCAAGTCCCCAACAAGCAAGAAGCAGCCCTCACCAAAGCCCAGAGGCTGTCCACCGATGCGTACCATCCTCCACAGCTCTCCTGAGGAGCTGGTCAGCAGGAGGTCACTAGGGAACCTGGAGAGGCAGGTGGGTAGTGGGCAGGGCACCCACCCATCCCCTCCCTGCCCCAATGTGAGCCCCTGGAAGCAGGATGACCTGGTGACATCAGAGTCTGACATTCCACCTCCCCCCTCCCTAGTGCTGGGCTTGGGATCTCTGGTCCCCAGGGCCCAGGGGTCACATACTTTTTCTGAGTCTCAGCGTCCATGACGATGGAGATGTAGCCCTCGATGAGGGAGAAGGCAAAGAATGTAATGGAGCTGGGTCCAGTACCGCCAGAGGCTGCCTCCTTGGGGGCACTGGAAAAGGACAGGAGGCTCAAGGGCTCTTCAGGGCACCCAGCCCACTGCGTGTCCTCCCACTCCCTGGGCAGCTTTCCTCCCCTGTCTGAGGGCCCTGGTCTCCTGATGGGAGCGGGAGGCGGGAGAGGACGATGAATCTCACCTTGTCCAAAGACACTGGACCCCCTGGGATGGCCTGACTCAGGGTTGTCTCAGTTCACACTACAGGAAAGGGCTGCACCTGGGGCATTGGGATCTACCCTGAACATCAGTCAGGGGTACGTGGTTACCCCAGGCTGCCAGGAACTCAGACACAGAACAGGGCACAGAGTGGCAGAATGGTGGGACACAGCATAGGGAACAACCGTGTGAGGACAAAGACATGAGGTGCAAACAAGGCCCACCTGTATGAGTAGAAGAGGACATCGATGAGCGTGGTTGCGATGGCTGGCAGGGTCTCAGGGTCCAGGGTGAGGACACAGAAGCGGTTCTGTGGGCTCTGGATGGGATGCACCGTGGGGCTGGGCCCTGCTAGAAGGAACCAGGCAGCAGCTGTCAGGGCGATGTGGGCTGGGGCGCCGCCTGGTGGCCAGATAGGGAGGGGCCTGGGAGGGGTGTAGGATCATGCTCTATGGGAACTCTTTGCACTCACGGTCTCCTTCCACCACATCTCCCTATCTTGGGAGGCAGCGGGTGTCAGCTGGTATCCCCACGCCCACAGACCAACCCTCACAAGGGAAGGGGACCAGTGGGAAGAGGAGGCCCTGCCTAGGTATGGGTGTCGGAGGGAAGCCTCACCATGCTGAGAACGGGGAAAGCCATTGCTGGAATCATCCCTGGCAACAGGCACAGGCTCTCCGCCCACTTCTCGGTAAATGTCAAACTCCTGGGATAGCGTGTGGATCACCACGGACAGGTCCTGCTCCCGCACCTGGACCACAAGGGGACGAGGTATCATGTTAGTGCCCAGGCCCCCAGGCCCACCCTGCCCCGCCCTGGAGCCTGCAGAAAACTCACCAGGATGAAGTCCGTTTGGTAAGTGGACAACATCAGCACAGACACGTGGTGCTCCGCCAAAGGCGCAATGACTGAGCGGGCGATTTTGGTGACCCCAGCAGCCTGCACTGCTGCACCGCTGCGGGATGACACGTTCAGCACCAGCCACGTGGCCTCAGCCACTTGAAGGAACTCAGATGGGGGAAGCTCTGTGAGCAGGAAGCACACACCAGGTCAGAGCCTACAGGGCAGGCCCTGCCCCTGTTTCCCTGTCTGGGGTGGGGGTGAGGGGACAGTGGGGTTCTACCAAGCTAAGGGCAGGTCTAGAGACAGGGGATGTCTCCCTCTCCCAAGTTCTGCTCCGGAGAATTGCATGTATGCCAGGACTGCGAAGTGCTTCAAGTGCTGGCCTGCTAGGGATGGACACTTCCCAGTTAAGAGCTGGGAATTTGGAGCTCCAAATTCAGACAGACCTGGGTTCAAATCCCAGCTTCACCATTTACTTGCTGTTGACCTGCGGTAAGTGATTTAACTTTTCAGAATCTCAGTTTCCTCATCTGTAAAATGGGATGAGAGTTTCTACCTCTAGACGGCAGTCTGTGGATTAAGGCTTTATATCACGTGGGACCACCAGGGGGCGCCAGCAAATCGGGTTAGCTGAGGGATGCCCTTCTCCCTCCGCAGACCCAGACTTTCCTGCAGTACATACTGGGAAACTAAGGCCTGAAGGGCTGCAGTGGAGGATGGGCCAAACCTCAGTTTCTTGACCTGATGCTGCAGGCCTGTGAGGAGGGATCGGGCTGACAGGAGTAGGAGCCAGATGTCAGCTTCAGAGACCTGGGAGGAACCAGGCTGGCGTCCAGTCCAGAGCAGGAGCCAGAGCCGGGGTGGCTGCTTATCTCCCAAGTACAGCCAGGAGGCTCCCCAGGACCCTGAGGTGGGCTAGCTGCCCACTCCTGCTTTCCTTTCCCAACCCTCAGACTCCCAGACCAGCCAGGGAGTGGGTGATCGGCACCAGAGAGAGAAGTCCAGGGTAAAATAATGGCCAGGGGGATATAACTGGCACAGGAACCCCTGATTTTTGCTCTGAACTGTAACTGAGGCCCAGCTACTGGCCTGACGCTGCTAAGTGCCCTTCAACAGCCCTGTCTAAAAAGTTCTCATGGGACCCTATTAGATCAGAACCATAACTATGCCATTTTACATAAGAGGAAACAAACAGCTCAGAGAGAGGAAGTGACTTGCTCAAAGGCACACAGCCAGTGAGTGGCAGTAATAGAATTCGAACCCAGACCCATCAGCCTTCAAAACCCCAGTTCTTGTGACTCTGGATCCCAGGATCTAGTGAGAATCCCACAAAGAGGAGAGCACATCCTTCCCCAGCCCAGCCCCCACCTTTGAAGCCCTCCTCATCCACCATGAGCGTGTAATCCTCGGGAGTCTCCGTCAGGCTGAAGAACTTGCACCTGGATGAGGGTGGGGGGGCATCTTCAGCCTTGGTTGGGCGGAGGGGGCAGGCAGGATCTCGCTCCGGTTCGCCCAGAAAGACCCTGCTGAGCCCCTCCCTGCCCTCTCAAGCCTCAATTTTCTCTCCCGGGCCAGTGGGGTGTGGGCCTCATCACCGGAATCAAGAACTGTTTTTCGTCACCGGACCTCCGTAGAAGCTCCCAACCCTCCATTCCCGTAAGGAGGAGAGGCTCACCCGCGACTACAGCTCTGGGACTGTCGGACTTTGGGGCCCCTAGACCAGCCCCTCTGACCCGATGGGAGGCATCTGTAAGAAGCTCCCCGCATCGCCAGGAAGGGACTGCCCCCATTTGACACCACTTGAAGTTAAGCATTGCTCACCCCAGGTTTGCGCCTTAACTGGCCCGGGGAGGGGGCCTCACGGTGCCGGATAGGCGGCGGTCCCAGGGAGGGTAGGCCCAAGCCGGATGGCGGCGGGAGGAGGGTAGGAAGGAGAAGCGCCCTCCCCGCCCGCTCCCGCTCGCCCGGCGGCGATGTTAATCTCCCGATCCCGTCCGGGAGCAACAGCGGAGCCCACCCCACCTGTGCCCCCGAACCCGGGCGCGCACCGGCTGCGGCGGGGCAGGAAGAGTAGCTTGATGAGCGGGTGGGTGTAGAGCCAAAGACCTGGGCGGGCGAGGCTCAGCACCCGCACCCGGTGCTCCAGGATGTGCAGCTCCATCACGGTCCGCGCGGACCTGACCCCGCTGCCGAGCAGACCCAGGTCGCCGCCGGGGGCGGGGCGGTGGGGGCGGTGCCGGGGGCTTAAAGGAGCCGCTGCCCGGCCCCGTCCGTGCCGCCAGCTACGCGTCGGACCCTCCCAGCCCCACGCCGCGTCCAGTTCCCTGACAGCCACGCCCTGAGGGGCGGGCGGCCTATCCAGAGTGGCCACGCCTCCTTCTTAGGGCCGGAGCCTCAGCCCTTAGGTTCCAGCCCGCAGAGCCCCGCCTCTGATGACTCCGCCCCTTTAGCATTGCTTCGGGGATCAGAGGCTGATCCCACCCCGCTTGAGTCCCCTAGGCCCCGCCCATGCCGCGCCCCCTCTGCGGAGCTCTGTTTTCCCCAGGTCGCCTTCCTCGCTGGGGTCGGAAACAGGAAGGAGGTGGGGAATGGTTTCTGTCCTTTAGTCTTATGATTGATATCCTTGAAGTTCCGAAGGGCCGCGAGACGAACCGGGGTTCAGTTGGGTCCAGAGTGCTGCCCAGAAAACTCTGGAGTATGGACGGATAAGGATAGGCTGTGCAGCCCTGGTGACTGATTCTCTCCCAACAAAGTGTCCTTTCTCCCTCCTTCCCCTTACGGAGGAAGAAGGCGAGTACTCAAGAGGATCACGGAGATAGGGAGGGCCCCAGCCACTTATATTTGAGTAACATACTGTGGGCTACTTAAGGGATGAAGGTGGCCAGGCTTATGGCTTGAGACCCTTCAAGACTAAGTGCTTGGGCATGTTTTTGGGATGCCCAAAGGCCCAGACTTCAGGGGACAGGCCCATGTATCTGGGGCTCACTGGGGCTCACTCAGATCTCAGACCTGAGACTTGAGCCCTCCTGAGGCCTCCCAAAGCCTGCAGCCATTAGCAGAACCCAGTTGGCCCCAGCTCATGTAAACTTGCTTCATGCCCACGGAGGCCCCCAGCACTGGCAGATGCCCCAGATCTGAGGCTTATTAGACCAACTTGGGGTCATTTCAACATTAGACCTGGGTTCTGCTCTGGCTGCCACACATTTAAGAAGACTCCAAGGCTAAGCAGGTATCAGCACACTTAGGCTGGCCATGTAGCAGAACAGACACAGCATGCTCTGGGGGGACTTTGGCTTGAGCATCCTCAGGCTTCAGATCTGAGGCTTTGAACCAAACAGGTTAAAGCCAGCCTCTTACCTGACTGGACCCAACAGGTCTACACAAGTCTCTTGCTCAAGAACCTCTACTGTAGGTGGATGGAAGCTGGGCAGCACCCTCCTGTCCTTGACTCTCTGGCTCAAGGGATCCCTGGAACACTGTGGCTGCCACATCCTGGCCTGGCCCCTGGAGACCTGGGGGGAGGGATGGTCCTAAAGCCTCTCATGGCTGGTACACACAGGTGGGAAACCACAGGGGTGAGGGGTGGGAGGCAGGAAGTGGGTAGCTGCCCTGATAGGCTCATATGACACTTGACCTCCCTAGGCTTCGGTATGCCCAGCTATATCAGGACAAGATGTTCCAGGCCCAGGCGCTGTGATGCCTGAAAACTCCTAAGGAGGCTCTTCTCCTCTCTCTCCCACCCCCTCCCACCATGGCCCAGCCCAGCTTGGTAGCCTGCCAGGAACAGCCGCTATTGTTTGACTGGAAAAGCTGCTTCCTCAGCAGAAGGGGGGGCCTTTCCCAGGGACACCCTGTCCTTACCCTCACCAGTCATCAGGTTGTGACCGTAGCGCTTGCCTGGGCCCTCAGTGGCATTTCTAGGTCACTAGGCACCCTGGTCAGGAGAGGTAGCTGAGGGGTTTTAGGTGCAAATCGACCAGCTTCATCTTCCCCACTCAGCTCCTGCTTCCTCATCTGTAAAATGGGGACAATAGAGCCTACCTGATCGGCTGGTGACATAACCAGCCCAACGTGGCACATGCTAAGTGTTCAGAAAACAGCAGGCAGCCTTCTATCAAAGACTCAAACTTCTTCCCTCATCCCTGTGTGTCCAGTGGAGGCTTGGACTAGGCATGTAAGGGTATTCATTCATGGTCCCTGACCCCTGGTGCCAGCACTCAACCCAAAATAAACACTCAGAACCTCACTGGGGTCTGAAGTGGCATCCAGGCAAGGGGCCTTGATGGAGGAAGCCCCTGGAGAGACCTCCTTAAGGAGCCCCTCCCCCTCAAAGATGGTTGGGCATCAAGGCCTGGGAAGCAAGCCCTGCTCTGCTCCAGCACTGGGCTCTAGCTCTGGTGACCCTCTTCCATGGCAGACTGGTGGACATGGGGCAGAGGGGTTGGGGTGAGGGAAAGTGTGGGCCAGGAACAAAGACTGGCCTATGACAAAGGTACTTCTGAGAGAGGCTCTTGTGCTGGGCCGGGGGCCAGGCTGGGGGGCTCTATAAGGTAGAAAGAAGAGACACTGAGCACCGGGATGGCTCCCCTTCCCAGTTCCTAGCCACACACCAACTCTTTACACAAGCTTGTTTATTTCTGTACAAAACCATGTTTCTATTTTACACAAAGAGCACCCCACCCTTTACCCCACCCTCTCTCCCCACAACAGCACCCTAGCCCTGGGAAGCATCCCCCCAGGAGGAGGAGGCTGAGTGACGCCCCGCCCATTGGCCCTCACTTCTGCCTGCCTGAGCTGGGCTGACCCAAGCTCCACTCTGGAGGAAATAAATAAAAAGGCTCAGGCAGAATCTGTGCTGGGCCAGCCAGACTCTCTGCCACCCAGGAGCCAGGCAGCTGGGCCCTCAGAGCATGGGCAGGCCCTCAAATGTCAGTCTGTGAGCCGTGTAGGTGTGTGGAGACCCCTCCCCACAGGCCTGAGCTGCCAGGGTTACAAGTAGGTGTCCTCACTCTCCTGGGATGTCAGGCTCTCCTGGGAGTGGTGGTGGACTGAATCCTGGGAGTGGTGGCAAGCTGAATCCTGGGGAGCTGAGTCCTGCGGGGCTGGGTCCAGGTGGGCTGAATCCTTCAGGAGCACATTCTGTGGGGGACACGCATCTCCCGCAGCAGCTGCCACCTTGGCTTGACTTGGGGTTGGGGGCTTATTCAGCTGCCCACTTGCCTTTGCCTGATTCCACTGCTCCTTCTCCTTCTGGATCTGTTTGGGTGGCTTGGGCTTGCCTTTGGAGCCAGGGAGGGGGGCATCTGGGGGCAGGCGGATGGATGGTGAAGGTTGTAGTGTGGACCAGGGGCCTGGCTCCGCCTCCATGATGGCCTTGGCACCATGCAGCCTGGGTGGGGAGCAGCACTGCAGCTCACCCCGGGTCTCCTGCCAACGCCGCAGCTGAATGAGGTGTTCACGCTCAATCTGGCGCTCTGTCACCGGCAACTCTACCACCTGTGTGGGTGGTGACAGTGAGATGGGTACCAGGAAGAAACTTCCCCTCTACCTTCCAAATTGGCCCTGATCTCCCTCACCATCCCCCAGCCCTGGTCACTAAAGGTTGACCCTAGGAATAATGGGGGTCTGGTCCCTGTGGTGATCACAAGTTCAGGCACTTGAGACCCACTGCCTCGAAGGAGAAAGCTGCCCACAATTCGAGTCTACTTGCCTAAATGTGTGTCACCTAAGTACAGCCCCTGAGACAAAAATCCACAAAAGAAAGAAAAAAGGGAAAATAAACTCAAGGCCATGGATGTGGTACCAAGGAAGAAGAGAGGGTAATGAGTCACAGCTCCTCTAATTCCCAAGTGGTTCAGAACTGTGAAGGCCCTGCAAACCTAGGCCTCCCTGTGCCCCTGTCTTCTCACTAAGACAAGAGGAGAAGGTCTACCCACACCATCCGGAGCTGCTGAGCACCAGGCCTGGCACCATTAATCCACCTTCGGCCAGAGTTACCAGGCTGCTTCTAAAGGGCCCCCACATCTTCCACTCCCACCCAAGGGTGATGGGAGGGTGTAGGCCGCACCTCCTGGACCAGGAAGGCCTCCTGCATGATCTTGGGGCTGAGGCTCCGCAGTTGCTCGATAGTCTCGTACTGGCCCTGACAGGCTTTGAGCTTTTCTGGGGAGCCCAATGCGTGTTTCAGCAGCACCAGCCCCACCCGGAAGATGATCTTGACTCCTGCATGGGGGGGTGGTGGTAAAAGGGCCTGTAAGGAATTTCTCTGAAAATAGAGGCTCCCTGTGGGCTGGGTTAGAGGCAGGGGTGTCCCCCACAAGCTCAGCCCAGTACCTTCACAGAAGAACATATCCCAGACGCGCAGCACAGAGCTCCAGGGCAGGGTGCGGGCAAAGGCACACATGAACCACTCTGTCATGTATAGCAGCGGGTCGATCTTCTGCCGGCTGAGGTGTTTGTGGGCCACAGGTGACACCTTCTGCAGCAGTGAGAAGAGGATCTCCCCATCCAGTTGGATCGCCTCCTGGGGGACACACTGAAGCTATGGGGCCAGGACTGTAGGCTCGAAGCAGGCAGGACAGACTACGCTCTGGTTCCAGTACCAGGCATTCATTGGTCCCTCAGGCAGCTACTGCCTACCGGGAGCCAACCTTGCATTGAGGTCTGGATACACTGAAGAGCAAAACAGACCTACCTGGTCTGCCTCACGGAGCATGTAGTAGAAAGGGGCAGACAGATGAATCACAGGAGCAAAGAGACTAGGGGCAGGGCAGGCATTGGTGGGGGAGGTGGCTAAGTGCCCAGAGTATGGCAGAACCAGGAATGCTGGATTAGCATGTGCCAGAGGTCCCAACTTCAGGGTCACAAAAAGCTCCCTGAAGGCTGAAAGCTGAAGGAAAGGAGGGGTTATTACAGGAATGAAGGTAGTAGAGGTTTAAACCTATGCTAAGGCTGAGGCAGGGAGGAACTTGGTGCTCTGGAGGAATTGTGACCCTGACAAGCAGCCAGACAGCTAGAAGCAGAGACAGAGGCCAGGGTGGAACCGGTAACTCTGGAGCCTAGAAGACCTGACCTTGGAAGGCCTTGGGTCTTCAGCCTTGAAAGCAACAGAAGTCTGGGAATATTTTAAGCTGGCGCAACAGTGGCTATGGAAAGGTCTGGAGAGGCCACAAAGGTCAGGTCCCAGGCCTGGTCTGGACCCAGGAAGCACTTACCAGTTTCTCACTGTAGTAGCCAGGCAGGTACTTCTCACAGATCTGCACCAGGCACCAGAAGGCTTGCTGTGGGTAAGAGAGACATGAGGCCTTGCTGCTGGGTACTCCATGCCCACCCACTCACCCGTTCAGGGCCTGGTGGTACCTCAGCAGGCATGTGCATGAGTAGAACAGCGGCAATGGGCGCCTGGGCCTGGCAGTAGCCCTCCTCGGGTCGGTAAAGGGTATAGGCCTTCAGCACACGGAAAAGATCCTGCTGGCTGTAGAAGGGCCAAGTGGGGCAGGGAAGACAGGTATGACTCTGCCGCCCCTACCAGACCAGACTTGTCTCAGAACTTGCACCTCCCCGGGAACTTGACTGTGGTCAGCAAGGGGTCAGTCTCCCACTGCAGCACACAGACTCTCACAGGACCAGAGGAGGAGGCAGGTAGGACACCTCCCCTAGCCCCGGCCTGTCCCATATGACAGGTGAGAGCAGAGGCAGAGCAGCAGAGAAAGTGGAAGCAGAGCCAGGCAGGATGCCAGATACAAGGTAAGGGTGTGTCAGGTTTGGAAGTATGGGCCTCTCATTCAGCAGTTATGTCTCCTTAGCCAGACAGCTTTGTCCCAGATGTCTGTCTTGGTCCTCTGGCCTGCCTATCTTTCCCCTCCTACATACCCTCTGCCTATCCAATTATCTCTAACACTCTTTTTCCTCACCAAAACCTGTTTCCAGAAAAGAACCAAGCAAGCTCTAGCACTTTGGGGCATAAATGAAAGTTGCCCTAAAGGTAAGAGAAGGAACTAAGGAGAGACCCATCTGATTCAAACCAAAGGGAAACTCTAACAGTGGAGTCCGGGGCTCCCAGCTTCTGGGCCCCTAGATACATCCAAACTCATTTTACTTCCTCTGTGCCCTGAGAAACAGGGCCCAGAACCATCTCCAGCCCATAAGATCCTGCCTACTTACCCATGGCCTCCCCGGGACACAAACATCTCATGGAAAGGGAACTGCCGGTGCAGGTCACGTTCAATCACGTCCAGCCACTTGGGGTCCCCAGAGGACATGTCCAGCTCCTAGAAGCAAGATCAAGAACATGTATTAGGAGTTAGTGATGGCTGCTGGGAAGATACAACTGTCCCAGGTATTGGAGGAACCCTCTGCCAGGGGCAATGCCCATCCAATCCCATCATGAAGTAGGCCTTCCTAAAGACAAGTCAGGAAGCTCAGGTAAGGAAGCCTGAGAAGAATGAGAGAGAAGGGGCAAAGAGGCAAGGAGGGAAGGGCCCTAAAAACCCTAAGGGGTGAGGAGTGATCCTGACTCTAGGAAGACCCATGTAGTCAAGAGTGTCTGTCATAACTGTAGCTGGAAATAACCCCCAGGAAATTTATTCAGGACTCACTCAAACATCTTAGGTCCTTAAGCTGGAAGACTACTATCAAAGCAATAGCTACCACTGTTAGCACTGCTCTGAGCCACCCCCAGGCCTCACTGACTCTTCTCAACTTCAAAGAAAAGCCCTATCATTATACTGTTCACAGATGAGGAAACTTGAGGATCAACAAAAAGTCACTTGCCCAAGTCCTCATGGTTAGAAAAATGGTGGTGCTGGGCCTGGAAGTCAGCCTGGAAGCAGGCTGACTCAGAGCCATTGATCCCAATTCCTCTGCTTTCTGTCTCCCTGTGCAAGTGGCATCACCTATTCAGGAAGGAGTGTGCGTATATGTGTGTGTATGAAAGAGAAGGAGAGGGATCTACACAGAGTGCTATCTGGAAGGATGTGACATTTGTCAAACATTAAACTCAAAGCCATCTCTGGGTACTGGGGTTTTGACAAAGTTTTACTCTCTTCTTCAAACTTCTGTGAACATTTTAACATGAGTACTATTTAAAAACAAAGTATTACACAAAGAAAAATCATTTCCCTATCATATGAAATGTTCTGTATCATGATTTGCTTGTTGTTATGTGGGTATGTATTATTTGTCAGAATTCACTGAACTGCACACTTAAGGTCTATGCATTTCACTCTGTAAATACCCCAACCTAAAAACAGAAAGGAAAAAGTGGGGTGCTTGGGTGGCTCAGTTGGTTAAGTGTCTGACTCTTGATTTCGGCTCAGTTCATGATCTCAGGGTCCTGGGATGAAGCCCCACATCAGTTTCCCTGCTCAGCAGGGAGTCTGCTTGTCTCCCTCTCCTCTGCCTCTCCCTCCACTCACACATACTTGCGATCTCTCTCACTCTCTCTCTCAAATCAATAAATATTTTTAAAAAATCATAAAAATAGAAAGAAAAAAAATCAGTAAAAAGGAAACCCAGAGGGCTGAGCAGGGAAGCAGAACCATGTACACGTTGCCTGCAGGGCTAAGGCAGTATTAGGGAAGGCTCCTGGGATGACGGCCAGATTCTCAGCAAATACACCCACATGGGTACAGACCCAGGCCCTGGCCTTGACTGGCAGGTGTCTTCATAAAAGCCCCTTTCCAGGGGCGCCTGGGTGGCTCAGTGGGTTAAAGTCTCTGCCTTCAGCTCAGGTCATGATCCCAGGGTCCTGGGATCAAGCCCCACATCAGGCTCTCTGTTCAGCATGGAGCCTGCTTCCCCCCCTCTCTCTGCCTGCGTTTCTGCCTAATTGTGATCTCTCCCTCTCTCTCTGTCAAATAAATAAATAAAATCTTAAAAAAAAAAAAAAAAGCCCCCTTCCATCTTGTGTCCCCTCAGTGGGTGCGTCCCAACATTTAACTAAAGCCCCTAGGATGTCAGGTAACTTGACACAAGAGAGTACGTATTGGACGAAAAAACTGATAGACTATTCAAGGCTGGAGGGTGGAGAGAAGGACCAGGTGCCTTTAGAGGGCTCTTTATCAGGCACAGCTGAAGAAGTGGGTGTAAAACCTCTAGAGCCCCACATATTCTCAAAATGCGGCTTGTGTGTTGCCTATGAATCTCCAATTCAAACCAAGGGCTGAATACTGTCTGAGTACAATGCAGGATTGTTTTTGTCAGAAAGGGGAGGAAGATCTCACAAATTCTTCGTAGGGCTCTGGTAAGGTAGGGACCTGAGCACCCAAGAAGTTAGTTCCTAGGATGTGCTTACCTGGTACCTCAGCAGCCCAAGGCACTTAATGACACATGGGCAGCTAAGAAAGGAAGAGGTATATCGAAGAGCCTGTGGCAAGTAAGGGCTCTGGGAATCAAAAGCAGGTGTGGGCCGCTGGCTGCATCCTGAAGGCACCCACACCATCATGAGGTGAAACCAAGAAGAAAACCAGGTAAGAAAAGGACAGAGGTCTTACCCTGCCCAATGAGGGAGGAAGAAGTAGCAAGGATGAGAGAAGACAGAGCCATGAGCCATGAGAGGCTGCAGAACCTTCCTTGACAGCTGAGACT
Organism: Taxidea taxus jeffersonii; assembly: GCA_003697995.1. Taxonomy (NCBI): domain Eukaryota; kingdom Metazoa; phylum Chordata; class Mammalia; order Carnivora; family Mustelidae; genus Taxidea; species Taxidea taxus. The sequence continues at coordinate 79,327 of RCUC01112197.1, read as the reverse complement.
GGGGACTTCTAGGGAATACAGGAATAGGTGCTGCTGCCAACAGCCTGTCACTGTACTCATGCCTCTGGCTGTCATGTCCACAGCAGCCAGAGGGAGCTTCTCATCCTTGCTCACTTCCTCCACATCATCCACAGGCAAAGTCCTTCTAGGTGTGCTTGAAAACCACTGCTCCAGCCCCCAGGACTGCCTTGGGACCCACCACTCAGCTTCAGAGGATCCAGAAGCCCTTTCTTGGCTAATCTACCTTCTCCCACAAGCAACCCTCATGATTTCACAAAGATGGATGATTTCTCTGCAGATACATTACTCCCCACACACAAAATGCACACTCAGCTCTGTGCTCTGCTACTACGGGATGTGCTCACATTTGCTAACTATGGAACCAGGAGTCTGGCCAGGCTGATGAAGCTCTTGGCTCCCATGCCTGTGCTCTAGCAGCCAGAGGTAAACCACGGATTTGGGGAGAGGAACCCCTCCCCGGATTTGGGAACCTCTCCCAACTAAACCTCTCCCTCTACCCAGGATGCAGCCTCCTGGAATGAAAGGGACGGAAGAAGAGACTGGAGTCAAGAGGCCTGGTATTGCTGCTCTGTGGGACAGTCCAATCACCCTGATTCCCAGAGCTGCTTCCAACCAGACACTCCACAAAACCCTGCAGCCCCACGGCCAAATACTGCTAGCAAATGACTCTCACTCTCTTCAGGTCAAGAGCAGAAACTCGAGGCTTCCCCACCCTGCCCACTCTTCTCAGGGAAGAGGTTTGGCAAAACAGGAGTGTTTGCCAAAGCATGAACAATGTCAACAGAGAGTTGGTAGCTGGCAGCTCTGTCTCACTGCCTCTCACCAGTCCTAAGAGCTTGGGAGAAACCCTGATGCCTGGGGCCAGGTCTGGTGAGTAAGCAAGGGCAACCCCAGGGGGGCCAAGTGCCTGCCACAGGGGAACGTGCTGGAACTGCTGCCCAGCCCAGGTAGGCCCTAAGAAGTCCCATGAATGGAGGGGTATTCTTACTCTGGCAGCCATGCGGCAAGGGGCAATGGGCAGAGAGGGGAAGGCATGCCTGCAGAGGATATCCTCTCTGGTCACTGATTGGTTTCTAATCCCAAAGGATACTGGTTTGGCTCTGCCACCCCTAAGCCTGACAACCCCACTAGCAGCATGGGTGAACTATGTCTGGCCAGCTTGGATGAGGCAGGAGAAAAGAGCTGAGGATGGGAGGCCAAGAGTTACTGAGGGTTCTATGACCCTGAGGGCAGTCCTTCAAAGGCTCAGAGCACCGAGCCCAAGGCAGTCAGGGGAGCAGTCTGGGGGTCCCCTCCTGATGACCAAGAGCTTGGAGGTAGTCTACTGAGCCCAAGAAAACAAAACTGGTGGTTGACAAGAGAAAGAGATGGAATGGAGGATGGAAAATCGGTCCAACCCACTGAAGCCTGTTCAGCACTGGAGCTTCAGATGGGCAGAGCCCCCAGGAGTCACAGGTTGGACAGGCCTGGTCAGTGGGGTATTTGACAGGTGGTCTCATTAATCAGTTCATACTACTGAGGTTGAAGTAAGCACCTGGAGGATTGCTGCCACGTGAAGGACTTCAAGAGATGTGAGAGGGAGGGTAGGATGAAAGAAGGGCTACTCACATCAAACTTTCCAGGGTTCTGCTGTAGCTTCACCTTGCCTCCTGACAGGTACTGCCAAGCACGGCCCCGCAGAGAAGGTGGGATGCCCTTCTGGCACCGCAGACGGATCTGAAAGTCAAAAAAAAGAGTGTGCTCATACATCCACTAAGGCAACGCCTCTGGAGGTTGTGTGCCAGCCCCACACTTCTCTTGGTGTTTGGTGGGCCTTCAATTAGCACACTGGGAAAGCCAAAGAGGGGAGAAAAAAGGACTTCCCTCCTTTTGCTACTATTGCTACAATGCAGAGCCTAGGATGCCAAGGGGCAGGGAGAATAATGACTATAATTAGATATGCTGTCACCAGGTGATGTCAGTCTCCCTGTCCCCTGGCTCAGTGATGAAACAGATATTCCTGAGGTCTACTACATAATTCTGAATCCCCGTGACCATTTTCTGAATCAAAATGGAACTGAAGCAAAATGCTCCTCCAAACTGGAGAAGCCCCATGGGACATCACTAGGGAGGGATCTGCATGGTGTGGGGCACAGCTGCAGCTGCAGGGAGGGTAGCTTTTGAGATGACCCCGACCCAGAGACATGGCCTGGGCACTTCCATGGGGGTGCTTGTTTAAGTATCCTTGTGGCAGGACTACAGCCCACCTAGAGGGGAGAGAACTCAGCAGAACTCAGAAGGAAGATGGGAGCTGATCAGAATGGCTCCCTCTTTGTTTTGGTCATGAATCTTCTCTTCTGCTTTCCTTGATCCTGAGCTCCCACAGTCACCAGCACAAGGCAGAGGCAGCTGGACTGGTTGTGAGTCCTGATTCTTAATCTTGCTACAATGGCACAGGTCTTTCCTACCACTCACAGACTGGGAGAGGAGAAGCAGAAAGTGTTTGAGGTAGCTCATGACATAGAGCTAGGAGTCAATTCTTATCCTTGCTGTCTTTATCAGAAAAAGGCTTCTACCATCAAAATCCAGTTTGAAGGGGCACCTGGGTGGCTCAGTGGGTTAAAGCCTCTGCCTTCAGCTCAGGTCATGATCCCAGGGTCCTGGGATCGAGCCCCGCATTGGGCTCTCTGCTCGGCAGGGAGCCTGCTTCCTTCCTCTCTCTCTGCCTGCCTATCTGCCTACTTGTGATCTCTGTCTGTCAAATAAATAAATGAAATCTTTAAAAAAAAAATGCAGTTTGAAAAATCATCATGTCTTTTACATATGGGAAAACTGAAACACAGAGTGGAAAAATGTTAGGTCACACCATCAGGAACCTGCTACCTCCTATACCACACAGGCTAGAGGGATCCAGCCCCATGCACTTTGCACTCCACTGGACTTTCAGAGCTAGACAAGAGGTGAACTCCACCTAGGCTTTGGGACAGAATGAGACTGAGGCAGCTGCCTTGACCATCCTCCTTGGTCTCAGGGCCAATGGTCAAGGAGGGTGAGGGCAAAAGCAGAGGCACCACTCCTATAGAATGGAGGTGGGGGTACTGGCCAATGATGCTCCTTTCAGTCCCGGCACTAAGCAGCCTGGCCTGGGATGAAGATGGGAGCTAAGGGCAGTGGGAAGAGCAAATGCATGTGTTTGACTCCAGTGCTGACCTTGAGCCAATCAATTTGCATAAATAGTTAAGAACAGAATGGCAGGGACGCCTGGGTGGCTCAGCTGGTTAAGCAGCTGCCTTCGGCTCACGTCATGATCCCAGCGTCCTGGGATCGAGTCCCACATTGGGCTCCTTGCTCGGCAGGGAGCCTGCTTCTCCCTCTGCCTCTGCCTGCCTCTCTGTCTGCCTGTGCTCGCTCGCTCGCTCTCTCTACCAAATAAACAAATAAAATCTTTGGAAAAAAAAAAAAAGAACAGAATGGCAATACCTAGGATCCTACTAGAAAGGTGGGTAAATGCCTGGCAGGGAGCCTGACACACAGTCTGTGTTCAATAAATGCCTTCCTCTCCAGGAAAATGCCTGACACAGAAGCCTCAGGGGGCTCAGGCTCACACCTAACTTCCCCTTACCTGGAAACCCCCTCAAACAGTCCCGTTGGAATCTCTCAGAGAAGCACAGAAGGCCTAGCCTTCCTGATAGCCAGCACAAACAAGAGAAAACTTTCCAAGGGTCAGAGAGTGTCAAGAACCAGGAAGGAGACAGGCAGACAGGCTGGAGGGAGTGGGGGAAGAGCAGAGTGGCTGGTCATAGGAGCTAAGCTCAAGCTTCTGGACTGCCTGCAAAGGGGGTGAGGAGGTAGCATGAGGAGGGGGCGAGAAAGGGAGTGGAAGAGAACTGCCCCAGACTCTGGGAATAGTTTCCTGCTGCCGTGGAATAAGGGTCTACTTAAGAAAGCCACTTGGTCTGAGAAGACTCTGGTAAAGGGATATAGTATGGCCTAGAGCCATAGGCCCTTTAGGCTCTCTTCAGGGCCAAGCTTAGCCTGACCTGAGCCAGCCCCCCACATCATCACAGTCCCCTGTCATAGTTGGCCTGCCCCAGGAGAGCCCAGGAATACCTTCAGTCCTTTAAGGTTCTCAAAGAGGCCCTGCCCTCACTCAGGCCAGGCTGGGGAGGCGGGGATAAAGAACCAGGAGTACAGCCAGCTTTTCCCACTCTGGCCTCTGGAATCCTCCTTAGCACAGAGGTGACAGGGATGGCAAGCGCCACCTGCCTGCCTTAGAGAGGAGGCAATGGTGGGGATCAGAAAAGATAAAGCCAGAGAAAGTTTTCAGCAAACAGAAAGCACAAGGGATTATCATTCTCTGATTGACAGCTGAATGAGGCCACACCCTGCCTGCTGAACTCTGGGAGGCCTTGGCCACTGTTTAAGCAGAGCTCTACAGGGCTTCAAAGATAGCATTCCAGCCAGAACCTTTCCTCCATAAAGTTCCCTCCTGGGGACTCAGGATAAGTCTAGAAGTGTTGGGTCTGGACCCACTTCCTGAAGCAGGATTTGTCCCTCCTGTGCCATGACTTCCTGACCACAGGGAGAGCCCAAGCCTGTGCAGGCAGGCAGGAAGAGCTCCTAGGGCCAGGGTGACCATAGCTGAGGTAGCAAGAATAGAGAGCAGAGGGCTAGGTCCTCTCGGTAGGATAGGGTACAGCCTCCTGTGGTGGCCCCTACTGGGCAGGGGGAGCACTTGGCCTCTAACCACAGTTCCAGGGAAGCAAAAGGGAAGAGGAAGTAGTGCTGCCTGCTCTGCTGAAAGGAGATCTCCAAGGCTTCCCTCTGGAATCCCCATCTGCAAGGGAGGCAGGGGCATGAAGGATCCACTGTCCCTGCCAGCCACTAGTCACAACAGATAATGGAGGGGGAGCTGAAGCTCAAAGTGAGGACCTGAGGGGTAAGGAGGCAGGAAAATAGACCCCAGAGTCATGCAGGAAGCAGATGAGAACAATTATCTTTAACATTTTTTTTTCTTAGGAGAAATGTTTAATAAGCACAAAATGAATGCTACAAAGCCTATATAGAATAGCAAGAAAGAGCTGAGGCCTGGGTGTGCCTCCCCTCCATAGGCATAGAGCCTTATTGTCACCAGCTCATGGGGGCCTCCCAACATGACTGTCATTATCACTCAACCAGGTAATCTGAGGCTCAGAGGGTGAAGTGACACACAAAGTTGCATAGCTAGTCACAGGCATGAAGAGGGGAAGGTAGTGGGGCTGGGCCAAAGCCCACATATGACCTTCAGTCCTGAGCTTTCTGCTAGGCCCTGTAGCCAGCTGTGCCAGCCTGGACCAGACCAGCATGTCAGGTGACGATAGTGGGACAGCAGGTTCACTCTCTGCCCTGGGAACTTGTGCAGAGAGACCCTGGCTATGAGCTTCTGGACAGGCCTCTACTAGGCTGGGGAGTAACTGGATCCTGCCCAGGTGGCAAAGGGCATCAACACACACACTGTGGTGGGCAAGGAGTTCCTACAGAGCAATAGAGCTAGTGTCTAAAGAAAGACCAACTAGGAGAGGACCACTGGGTATTTTCATTTTTATAAGACCATTCAACTGTGAGGTTACTTTTGAAAAAAGATTTTATTTATTTATTTGACACAGAGAGATCACAAGCAGGCAGAGAGGTAGAGAGAGAGAGAGAGAGGGAAGCAGGCTCCCTGCTGAGCAGAGAGCCCGATTCAGGGCTTAATCCCAAGACCCTGAGACCATGACCTGAGCCGAAGGCAGAAGCCAGGCGCCCCTGTGAGGTTACTTTTTATTCTTTTTCCTTTGGCCAGGAGGCAAGAGGGAACTCATCACATTAATCTAGAGGGTGGTGATGAAGAATGCAGGCACTAAATTAGACTGCCTGGGTTCAAACCTTGATATGTGGTCACCCATAAAATAGGGATTCTACTGCTACAAACCTCATTAGAGAGTTGTAAGGATCACTCAAGTCAAGTATCCAGCACTGCAACTGTTCAACATGTTAGCTATTATTAGTATTATAAAGTCCTCCCTGATAGGTGGGTAGTAAGTAGCAGCAAGAACTTCTTCCAAGAGGGTTGGAGGAACGCTGGTAATAAGGGCTTTTGGCTATAAGTGGTTTTGAAGTTTGACTCCAGGACAAAGTTCTGTGATTCCGAAGTCATCTTGGAGGACCAAGTGAAGACTAGTCCCTGCCCTACAGCCAGCTTCTGTTTCCTATTCAGAGCTGGCAGATGGGGGCACTCAAGGCTACTGGCAGTTGGAGAAGTTCCTGCTCCTTTAAGCTGATACAGTTCCTCCCACTTCCTTTTCTTCCCCAGGCTGCCAACTCCCAGCCCAAGGCCCAAGGCCAGGCCCCTCACCTTTTTGTGCTTCTTGGCCATCCATTTGTCCCAGTTGTTGAGCATGTCCAGCCACTTGGACTCCCTCTGCCTCAGCACCTCCAGGGGGACTTCCTCTAGCCTGTGGAGCAAAGGGCAGTGCCTGTCAGAAGTGCCAAAAGAAGCAAAAGCCCTGGCTTAGGCCCCAGCCACCAGCCTTGTTAAGGCCTTCATTCCTGCCTCTGTCTTCCAACCCTGTGTTCCCTTTGGGCTGCTAACCCATGAACATCCTAACACAGACGAAAGGGAATGCTGCCCCCTCCCTAGAAGGCATAAGCCAAAGAGACACGTTTAAGTGTCCACTCCCCCAACATGTCAGGGAGACAGGGGTCACCGTGTCTCTCTGGGGGTAGAGGTCTGAGTGCCTGCAACTTGTGCACCAAAGCAAAGCATTCCTGTCCTGGATCCATCTAGATAAATATGCCTCTTCAGAGGGCCTACACTCAGGGTGTAGAGCTAGATTTGAGGGAAAAAAAAAAAAAGGTCAAACAAGTACAGAAATAACATGCTCACCTCTTCAAACTCCAGCAAAACTAGTTATTCATAGTTTCGCCAGTTATACCCTGGCCCTTTCCCACCTCTCAACCTTGCTCATGACAGTCCCTTTGTTGGAATGGACTCCAAGTTGTCTCTACCTATCAAAATCCTACACATGCTTCAAAAACTCACGAAATATCACTTGTATTTGTACATCTACTAACTGAGCAGCTATCACAGCTGTGCTGGCATTGTTCTAGGGCCAGGGCTTCTGGGCAGGCTGTGGGGAAACGTTCCTTTGCCTAGAACAAAGTCTGGGCCCTCATGGTGCTGACATTCTGCTGGGCTCTGAATGCCCACTAGACCCTCCCCAGGCAGGCAGACAGGCACCGGAGCAGCTGAGGCAGGCTGGGGTAGAATCCCTGGCTTAGCCAGAGAGTGGAGGAGTGGGCCTCCTCCAAGGAACAAGTTCCCAGGAATTCCTGAGTTCACATAACTCTGAGGGGCAAAGAGGAGGAGACTAGCATTTCTAGACCGGGTATTCTAAAGTTGCTTTCTTATTCAGTCTACAGAGCAATATTGGTAAGAAAAAAAAATGTATGTGTATACTTCTGTACCACACATACGTGCCCTCTACTTAAATCACTTTTAAAGTTGTGGATATGGATCTTTTGAATTTCTTTTTTTTTAACCTTTTGCCTTTTTTCCAATTAAAAAAAAGTACTGGACGTTGAGAGGTAAGATGCCCTGGGAGGGTATCTTGCTCAGAGTCAAAGAGAGAAAATCAGTGGAAAAAACCCAGACTCAGACCCAAGTTAGATCCTAGCCAAGAGCCCGTACTCAGTCCTGCCTGACCTCCCAGAAAGGAGTGCAGGGTCAGAAGCACTCAGGCAGCTGGGAGGAGGTCCTTAGGAACAGGACATGATAGGGCTAGGGCTTGGCCCAGGCCTTGATTCTCTAATTTTCTCTCTGACGGAAGGAAATGCGCTGCTGTGACTTCTACTGGTTGGAAGAGGAGAGGGAGGGGCCTTGGCAGAACAGAGGCCTCCAAAACACAAAAGGGCAGGTCTTCTTTAGTGCGCTTTATCTGGGGAACTGCACAGGCCTGAGAGCAGCCTTGGAGCTGAATAGCTGAGGAGGAATGACAGCCTGGGGCAAACCCCCCCCCCCCCCCCCCGCCCCAATACATTGATGCAGGTCCTCTTCTTAAACTGCTGACCCTCTCACTACCTACAGGCACAATCAGAGTAGGAGGACACTCCTTTCCTTTCCTCCCTGTAGAATAAAACCAGAGACCACACCTTTATATCAAGACATTTACAAACTGACAGATGTATGTCTCCAGGCAACCCCTACATACACAGGGAACGGAAACCAAAGGCCCAGATATCACAGGACATGCTGCTCCCCACTCCCGCCTACAAACCACTAGCTTATACAAGTCAGATGAGCATTCTAGTTAACTAAATGAAATGGGATGGCTGCACTATGTTAACAGGAAGTTTTGGCAGTTGTGGATGTGGCTAATATTTGATCCAATCCTCCCACTGAGCAGATGAGAAGACTGAGGCTCACAGAGGGCAAGGCTTTTGCCTGAGAGTTCCAGCTTCCAGTGAATTCCCATGTGATTAAATACGTGCCCATTTGATACCTCAACCCTCCAAGTCTGTCTTTGTTGATAAGATCTGACTACAGGGCCTCAGAAACACCCATTCTCTCAACTGCAGATACATAGGGGAACACATTCAAGTTCAGTGTTCCTTTAAATGATGTCAGATAACAGCTTTGGCAGTTTCAAAGCCCCAACATCAAACCAAATCAGACCGGAATTTCTATTGGTTACAAAACAAACGACCATATTTCCTGGATTCTAAGACACTACTGATTTTAACCTATACCACTAAACTGGCAAGATCTTCTCAGAAACAACTGAAAAAAACAAAAAACCAAAACCATCACTACATCAAATGTACACATAAACTAAAAGATCCGTTTGACTTTTATTTATTTTTTTTAAAGACTTTTTTTTTAAAGATCTTATTTATTTATTTGACAGACAGAGACAACAAGTAGTCAGAGAGGCAGGGAGAGAGAGAGGATGAAGCAGGACCCATGCAGAGCAAAGAGCCTGATGCGGGGCTTGATCCCAGGGTCCTGGTACCGAGCCCCGCGTTGGGCTCTCTGCTCAGCAGGAGCCTGCTTCCTCCTCTCTCTCTGCCTGTCTCTCTGCCTACTTGTGATCTCTGTCTGTCAAATAAATAAATAAAATCTTTAAAAAAAATTTTTTTAATAAAAAATAACACCTTAAATTGAGAAAATTTTGAGGAAATATGGTCATTTGAGTGGCTTCTCCAATAGCAGAGGAGTTTAAGCCACCTGGAGATGGTGAAAAGGAAGACACTAGAGGTCTGGCTGTACCCACCACTCAGCATATCACATGCTCTCTAACTGCAGGTAGATTTCTCTTTATGCACAGGATATGCCCCTGAAAAGCTGCAGGCTATCTATCCTTTTTTTTTTTAAACCAGAAGGTTCACATATCCTTCAGTCTAGTCAGTCAGGATCTCAAAAGGCATCTGATCAGACTGCTGTCTGGTATAGGAATCCCTTCCACAATAGGTAAGCCCTGTGCCCTCTCTGGACCTCAATTTCCCTAGATGATTGGAATGACCTTAATTGTGAATTGATCCTCAAAGGATTCCCAGAAAGGAGCGATGAGATGAAGATGAAGTCAGGGATATCCCTGCAAATAGCATGATGGGGTAGATGCTAACTGAGGCAATTCCCTCCTGACAGTGGAGGGAGAGCATGAGCCAGCTTCTAGTGACAGGGAAGATGACCAAATGGTCAGTTTAAAGTACCAAATGGCACATCAAGGGAACTTCAGTTCAAGGGCTTCACTTACCCTTCAGAAAACCCCTCTTTCTTTAAGGTGGCCTGAGGGAGTCTCTGCAATCAAAAGAGCCTAATGAGAACAGTATCTAGTGGCCCAACAGGCATTAGGATTCCACTAGGGATGGGGCCTCATTATCACCAGGTGAAACCACCCTATTATTGAAATTTCTATTCTTTTTTTTTTTTTAAGATTTTATTTATTTATTTGACAGACAAGAGATCACAAGTAGGCAGAGAGGCAGGCAGAGGGCGGGGGGCGAGAGGGGGAGCAGGCTTCCTGCCAAGCAAAGAACCCAATTTGGGACTCGACCCCAGGACCCTGGGACCACGACCTGAGCTGAAGGCAGAGGCTTTAACCCACTGAGCCACCCAGGCACCCCTAAAATTTCTACTCTTAAAACTTTCTTCCCCATGCAATGCCAAAATTTTCCTGGTAACATCTATCTATAATCTCAATACCCTCGTTTAAGGTGGCACAAATCTTAGACCAGTTTCATACCAGGCACACATATGCTTATCCCTTTTCAACCACCCATCTTTACCTGGAAGGCCCTTCTTCTCCCCTCTCCAAGTCACAGCAACCCTTTCAGAGCCCAATATAACAATAAAAACCACAACTTCAAATACCAGCAGCAATAGCAGTTACCATTTATATATCACTTACTACTTAGCAATTTCTTCCTATTCCTATTTCATAATAACCCTACCATATCATTATCTCTATTTTCCAGAAGTAGAATCCAAGACTTAGTAAAGTTAAGTGCCTCACTCAAGGCCATATAGCTGGAAGTGACAGAGCTGGGACTCAAACCCAGGCCTGCCTGACTCCAAAGCCCACGCTCTTGACCCTTAAACTATACTCCTCTGTTACTACAGGAAGCCTTCAGCCTTCACATAGCCTCCATGCCTGCCCTGATCTCATTAACTGTCCTCCAACCTGAAGACCTCTATCTTGACTTAGAATACCATTTCTCAAAGTTTTAAAACGGAGATTCACTATAAGAAATATAGTTTATGCTGAGATTTTACACACATACATACACACATGTATAACTGAAATACATTTTATGAAATAATTTACTCTTACATGCACTCTGAAATTTTCATTTTAATTTTGTATTATTCTAGTCTATTTCTTTCGTCTTTTTTTCAATGCTGGTCCCAATCCCCTAAAACTGATTTCAGCAGTAATTCATTAATGAACAAGAGATGAAATGAGCACTTCATTACAACTTGCTCATATTGCTTAGCACTGTTCCTCCCTAACTGGACTGGTCTTGAACTTCTATAACTCCCACCAAGCACCTCACAGGTATTCAACAGGTGCCTGCTTGCTTTTCTTCATGACATCATCACTTTCACATGAATTGCATTCGGGACTACAAGCCACTTCAGCCTACACCAATTTTATCTGTGCCACTAATAGCTCAGCGAGGCAGATCCCTCGCTAATTAATAGATTAATTACTATTTGGCACATGAGAAACTTGACCCAATCAGAGAGGTTATATGACTTGGGAAAAGTCACAAAGCTACTAAGTTAGGTGGTAGAACCAGGGCTTCCCCTCTGCCACAGTGACTCATATGCTGCTTTGGACTCCCCTGGGAAGACTGTGAGGAAATCAGCCATTCTCCAGATGCCACTGTGGGGCTCTATCTTTGGTGCCCAAGTCCCTGGAGACAGTCTATCCCCATCTCCAATGCTCTGACTGCCCCAGGGAGCAGCCTGCCCATACCCAGCAGTGCTCAGTGAGGCCAATATGCTGCATGGGCACAGCTCCCAAGCACTACCTCAGTCAGGAGATGGCAAGCCTGGGCAATGTGCTGTTTGCCAGCCACTCCCTCCTGAGGGAGAGAGGCAAAGAGCAGACAAAAGTGGGCAGCCAGGGGGTGACTGATCCCAGATTCTGTTGAGCTCTCAGGCTGAGCCAGATTTAGTTGTGCTATGCCAGGCCATGGCCCAAAGCAGCAGTGACACTCTGCTGACCCCACGGTCTGTAGGCTCCCAGTTTCCTGGCCTTCTCCCCAAACCAAGAAGCTGAAGTTTGCAAGAGCTCAGAGGAACAAGGCCAGTTCCCAAGGCTTTAAGACCAAAGACTGTTGGCTCTCTCCCTATTGGTCCTTCTAGCTGTCTACCTTCCACCTAAGCATACCTCAGCCCTTCTGGCTGGCAGTCAGCCAGGTATGGTGCCCATGCCCCCTTCATCTGATGGTGGAAGACAAATCTTGGCCCCCAGAACCCCCAGTTTAACCCCCTCTTCCAAGCCTCATTCTCCAAACCAACCCAAACAGAAAGCCTGTTCATTTGAAGAGAAACACAGCCCCAAAAGAAAGCCCAAGGTTATAGACTATAGGATTTGATTCTCCTCACCTCAACCACTGGAGGCCAGCTGGGATATGGGAACAGTGAACAGAGGGGGGATCTTGAAGCCAACCAACCTAGGTTTCCATTACAGCTCCTCCACCTGGGAGACCCTGGGCAAAATACTCGAGTTCCCTGTCTCAAATTCCTCATCTTTAAGTGGGACCATAATACACATCTCAGATTTCATAGGACTGCAACAAGGAATAAATGTATTTAAGGGCCCAGCCTGGTGAGCAGCCAGCAAATGGTAGCTATTAAGTGACTGGTACTTGCAGCTTACCTAGTACTTTCATATCTTTTTTCTCATCTGACTGATTCACACACACAGACACATACACATGCAGCAGAGCAAGATTATGCCCATTTTACCCATGAAGCAATTGATGCCCAGAGAGATTAAGTAATTTACTTAATGACATAGAGACTGTAATTCCTGGCTTCTGATCCCAACTCTAGATCTTATTTTATAGCTGTCTGAAAGTGGGCAGGCTGCTCCCCTTTGAGCAGGTTCCCCATCTGTAGTATGGGGGCAATGCCACCTCCTTAGAGGACAGCGGTAAAGATCACATGAGGCAGTAAAAGTGGACACATTTCCAGCACTGGCCATGAAGTAGCTCTGCCAAGTACTACATATGTGCACAATTCCCCAAGGAAGTAGCTTTTATTATCTCCATTTAATAGACAAGAAAACTAAAGCTCAGCACGATTGAGTAATCTGCCCAAGGTTACACAGCCTGGAAATGGAAGGGGCCACTTAAGCACTAAATTATCCAATAAATATAAAAAGTGTCTCACCACCTGGCTTCAATATAACCTAAAGGCCTCAGTACCTGTCACATTCTCTTCTCTCTTTTTTAGCACCCAGCAGAGAATCACTACCCTCTGTGTTGAGGGCAGGAATGAGTGACAAGAAAGTGCGGAAAACTGGGAAGTGTGCAGAGAGAGCACAGCCAATGACAGATCCAGGGACAAGGGTGGGGGAGCTCCCCTCTCCCAGAGCTGGAAAAAGTGAGGATAAACAAAAGGTTGACCTACTTTGCACGCTGGATAACAATCTTTGGAGTTCATTAACCTAAGAGGTGGTAATGACTGAAAGTATAAATAGCTTTTATCCCAGCTCCATAATAACTGATGATAGGAAACTGGAAAGCAAGAGAGGGTGGGTTGGAGGGGGGAGGGATGCAAATGGCTGACACAGCTGGGAAGACTGTGAGATCACCCAGTGAGACTGCCTCCTCTCCAGACAGCCATGGAGGCCCATAGCCCAGAGAGTAAATGATCTGCCCGAGGCCATGCTGTGAGTCAGTGTGGAAAAGGAAGATGGTCTGCAGCAGCCTGGCGCTCCCTCCTGCGGCCTGGCAGCCACTGACTTAAGGCTAGGGCAACTAGGGCAATGTCCAGGCTCTCTGTCTGGGTGAGAGTCTGGCTTGCTTCATTCTCCCCAATTCCCAGTGCAAGCTAGTTCTGGTCCTGCCTCCCTTCCCCATAAGGAATTCCCTGGCTTTGCTCCTTCCAGCCTGGGTGAGTACACAATGGTAAACAGGTTCTCTCCACCCTTCACTGGCCTTGGTGCCCTGGGCCTCTGCCCAGCTCTCCACTCTGTTCAGCTCCACCCCTCTTGATGTCAGGCGGAAGAAATGGTTCCTTTAGGCATCAGCCTTGCTGGCTCCAAAAAGCAAGGAACCCCCACTCCCCCCTACCACCACAGAAACCCCCAGGGCAGCTCTCCCTGATGACTGACTGCAGAAGGTTATAGAGACTATTCTCAGTAGAAAACTTCCCTTCCCCAGACCCCTACCCTTAGCAGGCAGAGTAGTGTTTGAAACTTCCCATAGGCAACCAGGTCCCCAGATCACAATCCAACTGTGGGCACCCAGGGGTCATCCTGACTCATGTCAGCCCCCTCACCCATCTTTACCAAACTGCTAGATCTTATTGATACATCTTAACAAATTAATTTTTTAAATTTTATTTATTTATTTATTTGACAGAGATCACAAGTAGGCAGAGAGGCAGGCAGAGATGGGGAAGCAGGCTCCCTGCTGAGCAGAGAGCCTGATGCGGAACTCGATCCCAGGACCCTGAGATCATGACCGGAGCCGAAGGCAGAGGCTTAACGCACTGAGCCACCCAGGTGCCCCATTAACAAATTAATTTTTGACTCACTGTTTGACTCACTGATTCCTTCCAGGCTCCCTACTGTCCTCCTTGTCCAACAGAAACCTAAGGCTCTGGCTCTCAGGCCCTCCTACTTTCTCTAAATATCCCTCTTCTTTCCCCAGCCCTACCTGTAGGTGGCCCTCTCTTGAAACTGCCCTCCATCACCTCTACCCCCACTCCCAGTTCAGTCCCACTCATCTTCCAAGGCCTCATTCAGAACTCCCTCTCATGTCTACAAAGCCTTTCCTAACTACTCCAGGGACAGAACACAATCAGCCCCTCATTATATTCTACACACATTTCTCCAGAGCCTGTGTTCCAGGCCTGAATCTACAAAGAGATGAATAAAATGTCCTTGAAGAGGTCAGTCTGGCAGAGGAGACAGATGGATGAGTGGATAACTGGTATACATGGAAGTGCTATCATAGAAGTATGTAGAAGGTGCTAGGAAACTACAAGAAGCCCCCAAGGTGGTGGTAGTAGTGGTTGGGGGGTTATTCAGGTCAAGCTTTAAAGGGGAGCTGACTTTTAAGATAGTCTTCAAAGGGTGACAGGAAGTGGCCAGGGTGAGAAAGGGGAAAAGGCACAGCAGGCAGGAGACCCAGCGTGAGCAAGCACAAATTAACAGAAAAGGGCATGGCTTGTTTAGGGAATGTGAGCAGTCTAGTGGAGCAGGTAAGGCTTCTCCACCTGACCATTGCTCTGCTGAGGCAGCATTCCATGAGAAGGTGTGCTCCTGGAAGGTTCTGCTCATCTCATTCTCCACAGTGTGTCCTGGGCCTAGAACAGAGCCTATATCTAACTGGTGCCCACTAAATGTGCAATGACAGAATCATTAGCTTTGTGATCTCAGGAATCCTGTGTTTCAGTTTTCTCCACAATGAGATGGGGATGCTATCTTCTACCTTGAGATCAGGTGGGTAAAATACAGAAAGTACTTAAAGAACATTTCCTCTTTGGCCTGATACCAGCTCTGGATCTTTCTTGAAGCCCAGCACAAGGCTGAACACAGATGTTTTTGATGACAGCCTTTTATAACATTATAATTCTAATATTCAATTAATGTAACCTAATATCTGTTAGAGCACTTACCAGGCACTTGCTATGCAACAGACATGGTACTCAGCACTTAACTTACATTATTTAATTTAATCCTGACAACAAGCCTATGAAATAGGTCCTCTAATTATCACCCCTCAACCCCCACCACCTTCCACAGATGAAGAAACATGTTTTCAGCAAGCCAGTAACTATCTAAGGTCCAGGGTGAGCAGAAGACAGTCCTGGGTGATGAATTCAGGCCCCGATCTTCTCCTATTCTGTCACTCAACTCCAGCACAGAGTGCTGACCACTAGCCTTCGGGCACACAAGCCCTGATCTCAGGGAACTTGGTGAACTCACAGCCATAAACTGTGATGCTTGTCAAGTCACTTTACCTCTCTGAGATTTGGTATCTGCCTCTATAAAATGGGGATTATGATGGTCCAGCCTGGTCCACCATGTGGGCTTCTCCTAGCATTATCATGTGACTATGCTGGGAGGATGGAAGGGGTCACTCAGAGGCAGGACAGGAAGCCTGGGATGAAAGTCCACAAGGAGTATAGAAGGAGGGTGGGGGCAATTATGTTGCAAGTTCTGATTTCTCCCCCAAGTGACTGTCACTACCCAGGAGGGCTGAGACCCCAAGCAGCACTATGGTTGCTGGCTTCAAGTTGAATTTTTCAGCAGACACACCTCTATTTTCACTTCTGCTTTATCTTCACAGACCAAAGAGAAGGAAGATCAGGCCCTCCAAGTCAGGGTCACCTGAGGACTCTGTTCCAAATGACTCAGAGAGGAACTGATGGGGTGGGGGGGAATTCCCAGCTTGCCCTGGGAGGCCGGAAAACTCCAGACCACAAGCTGAGTGGGACTCCTTACACCTGAGGCCCCAAGGGTGGTTAAGCAGAGAACATGAAGGAGTCTGGATCTTCACCATTATGCCAAAGGCCTGAAGTGAGCCTCAGAGGATAATTCACACTTGAATTGTAAGAGCCACCCGGTACCTTTATTTTATGGCACACACTATGCTGGGTGTTAACCAACAGCACCTCCCTTTATCCTCATAACACCCCCTCCTCTCCCAGTGCCACCACCTGGCCATTTACCTCAGAGCGGTCACATGACTAGAAAGTAACAGAGCCAGGACTTGAAATCGGGTCTTCTGGTAGACATCTTGAACCCAGGCTCTCCTGGTCCCAAATTTAGGTTCTCCCTTTTTGTGAAACCAAAACAGAAGGGGAAGGAAAAGAAGGAGCATCCTCCAAAACTGGCTGGCTGGGAAGGATCACTCCTGGACACCCAGAGCCCAGAGTCCAGACTGTACTCTGGAGGAACAAGAGTTCTCCACACTATGTTCCTGGGCCCCCTCACTAGCCAGCTGGTCTTGCCTTGCCTTAGGGTACATGCAAGAAGCTGTGTGTGGAGGTCTGGGACAGAAAGTGTACCATTCATCACAACACCTCAAACAACTTGAGATGCCTACCAGGAGAAGCAAAGACACTTACGGTTGGACTGAAGTCCTAAAGCTGGGACAGGGAGGAGCCAGAGAGGTCACACAGTGGCCACCAGCTTTGGTAGGATAGAAAATTGGAAAGGAGGACTCCTGGGTTCCAGGCCTTCCATCACTTGCCTAACTTTGGTTTCCTTGGCTGTAAACAGGGAAAATAAAACTTACCTTACAGATTTCCCATTGCTCCTATAAGGACTACCACAAGACAATGGGAATGAAAGCACTTTGCACGCTAAGGAGCTAGACAAAGGAAAGCATCCTTTGATTTGATTACACTCCCAAAGACATGAGGGCTACTGGTCCTACACACAAAGAGAGGTCCTCCGCAGGAAGAACAGAGCATGCTGGAAGAACTGGCCTCTGTGGGCTGTGCCAGGATGACTGTATGCACTTGCATGGTACCTCATAAAAAAGCACTTTTCATATACTCCAAGGTCAGTCTCAGAATGTTAGAAGCAAAAGAGCTCTTCGGCATCATCCCATTAAAACTGCCTTGGTTTATATGTGAGGGAAACTGAGGCTTACAAAGATTAAACAACTTTCTCAAGGTCACACAGCTAGTTAGGGATCCAACGAGGAAGCTCAGGG
Organism: Taxidea taxus jeffersonii; assembly: GCA_003697995.1. Taxonomy (NCBI): domain Eukaryota; kingdom Metazoa; phylum Chordata; class Mammalia; order Carnivora; family Mustelidae; genus Taxidea; species Taxidea taxus. Next base: position 61,900 of record RCUC01112197.1, on the reverse strand, counting down.
ACTCAGGTCTCCTGACCGCTGTTCAGCAGTCTTTGTATATGCTATGCTCTTGATCCAATTATCCCATTTGATCCTCACAATCTTTTTGTACACAGGCCACGCCTTTAATTACCTATTGAATATCTGAATTCCTTGCTAGGCTCTAAGTCCCTGGGAGGGCAGGACCAGGTCTGCATTCCCCTAGCCAAGCACACAGCTGCACACATAGTAAGAGCTCAGTGAGAAACAGGGAGCATCAGTCTCATGGTCAGGAGAGGGGACATACCTAAGTCACACACCATAAGGGTCAGTGGTGGGGCCAACACCAACACCTTGACTCCTGCGCTTTCCTCCAGTCCTTTCGCACTACTGGCCTAAACCCACATTTCCAGCTAGAATCCTTCACCTCTGAGAAATGACTGGCGATGCCCCTAAGTGCTAAGGGGTTCACCTTCTTATAGGTACAGGACTTGCTTCTACTTGCCCCAGCTGAGGACCCAGCTCCAGGAATAGGATAAAGACTCAGGGTAAGATCAAGCTGGCCCTGGCTGCCATCTGCCCCACCTTGATCAGTTTATCTATGCCCAAAGCCCCACATCTACCCTCTCCCGCTGCATGCCACCTTATGGCTGGTTTTCCATGCCCTCAGGCCTTACCCCTCTCTCTTTGGAGAAGAGTCTGGTTCTCCTTGTAGCTTCCTTTGCCATCCAATATGTTTACCCGGCAGAGAGCACAAAGCTCAGTACCACTCAGCCAGCCCCTCCCAACCAGGCCAGCTAAACCGCTCTCCTACTGGAGAGAGACAAAGAACCCCTTGATGTGTTCCGGGCATACCAGCCATGCCAGGCACCTTGGGGAGCCCGAGGCTGTGACAAAGCAAAGTCAGCAGCAGCCCAATGTCCACTTCAGAGGAAGGCCGCAGCTGGCCTACCCTCCCTGTGGTCAAAGGGCCCTAGTATGGGTTCTGCGAGAGGCCAGGGCCGCTTCAGCTTGTCCCAAGCCTTCCCGATTCCCCATCCGTCCACAAAGCCAGTCAGGCATCAAGTCTTGCCGATTTGCTGGCTTCTTCATCCTCATAGCTCCAGTCCTTTTCCACACCTCTCCATAGCCCTTTTGGGCTATCCTGAACTCCCTCAACTGGTCTCACTGCTTGCTGTCCAGCTGCTCTCTATACCAGCACCAGACTAACCTTGATGAAACAAAGGAAGTCTCAGTCTGACATTCAAGGTTAGGCATGATCCTCCCAACCTATTTTCCTAGTCTCCCTCTGCTTCACATCCTCCTCCTGCCTTGTGCTCTTCTTGTCACCTCTGCTCTTGGTACACTACATTTCTCAAACAGCCGGTTTTTAGAGGGACTTTGCGGATAGGTCCCCTCCCACCCAATGAAATGCCCTTCCTTGCTCCTTCTGAGGCCTGGATCAAATGTCACTTCATCTTGGGCTCCTATAGATGGAGCTGGCTGCCTCTTCCTATATATTTCAAAGAAACCACACACCTCAATTATAGTCTTTATTGCTCAACACTGTAACAATTTGTTTGTGGTTCTATTTTCCAACAAGTCTGTGAACCTCTTGAGGGCAACAAGACACAAATGCTTTGTTCAGTTCTGAATCCCTTGTCCCAATCTCAGGGGCTGACAGAGTGATGCTCAATAAATGTTTGGTAGGGGCGCCTGGGTGGCTCAGTGGATTAAAGCCTCTGCCTTCAGCTCAGGTCATGATCCCAGGGTCTGGGATTGGCTGCATCAGGCTCTCTGCTCAGCGGGGAGCCTGCTCCCCCGCCCCTGCCTGCCTCTCTGCCTACTTGTGATCTCTACCAAATAAATAAATAAATAATCTTTTAAAAATAAATAAATAAATGTTTGGTAAATAAGCTCACAACTAAGATGAATAAGCTGGCTAAAGTAAGCCTTGGCTTTCTCTCCCAGTCTCCTGAGTCTGCTGCCTACTTCCCTACCTGATGAGCAGTGAAGAACTAAGCTATGACAGTCTCAGAGGAGCTGCAGAGGGCATGCAGAGGCTGGGGTGGGATGAAGAAGGGAAAGAGAAAGGTGAGATAGATAAAGCCAAAGTTGGCAGCTACCCTGAAATCCTGGATAGGAGGCTTCTAAGCAGGTGAAGCATTAGGAGCGTTGGTTTGCCAGTGGGGCAGACAGGACAGTTTCCTCCCTGCCAGGGAGGTCATTGGGCCAGGAAGAGCAAAGCATCTAAAGGAGGCGTCCTCCCCGTCATGTGTACTGCCTACAGGATAAAGTAATGAGCTAGGGCACTGACAATAGGTGGATGATGGCTGGGTTCTGCTCTGGTGGACAATGTATCCTAGCCTGGAGGCTCAACTGGCTGAGAGTCAAGAAGAGAATGGGCAGTGAGTGACATGTAGGGTAGCACTGGGCTACCCTAATCAGAAGATGTGGGATTCCTCCTTAATTTGGCTCCATTGTTAACTAATGCAAGGCTTTTCCAAACGAAGGATTCCTCACCTATACAGGAAGCATAATCCCTGCCTTAGCTACAAAGAAACAAAGGCACAGAATGGATATCAAAGTCAGATGACCATTCAGCAGTATTTTGGGGTCAACAGCAATGCAGCATGGACTCTGGCCTATGGGAGGGCTAGACCAGGCTTTATCTTGTCATGCTTCCAGGGCCTCCCAAGGATCTTTCTCACTGGGTCCTTCTCTGACCTGGCTGGCTATGGACTTTTGCTGTCATGAGACCTACCTTGCCCTCCACACTAGGATGGGGAGGTAGCCAAGTTCCTGCTAATTCCTGCTCTGGGTGTGGGGGCCTCAGGGACTAGTGAGCACCTGTCATCTGCCTGCTGCCACCTAAACAAGGCTTAGTCACTGCATTTAGCATTGAGAAACAGGTTCTAGACCTAGTTCTGCCATTTACCAGCTGGCAAACTCAGGAACTTTCTTCTCAGATCTTTGGTGTGCTCACCTATAGAATGGGGATAACTACCCCTCTCGGGAAAGTGAAGGTGCAACACTGGTTACAGTTCACTCCTGCTCACAGGGGAATGAACTGACACTCATCACTGTATCTAGAGATGCAAGTAGAAAATGAAAAAGACATAACCACTAGCCACTCCAATCTTAAAAAGGAGCAAGAACAGGGGTACCTGGCTAGCTTACTTAGAAGAGCATGCAACTCTTGATCTCAGGGTAATGGGTTCAAGCCTCATGTTGGGTATAGAGATTACTGAAAAAAGAAAGAAGAAGGAGAAGGAGAAGAAAAAGAAGAAGAAGCAGCAGCAGCAGAAGCAAGAACATTCATTGAGCACCTACAGTGTGCTAGACTCTTTTCAAACATCAGCTCCTGTAAACCTCACAAAAACCCCTGCAAAGGGGCACCTGGGTGGCTCAGTGGGTTAAAGCCTCTGCCTTCGGCTCAGGTCATGATCTCAGGGTCCTGGGATCGAGCCCCGCATCGGGCCTCTCTGCTCAGCGGAGAGCCTGCTCTGCCTGCCTCTCTGCCTACTTGTGATCTCTGTCAAATAAATAAATAAAATCTTTAAAAAACAAAAAACAAACAAAAAACCCCTGCAAAAATCAGTATTATCACAACTATTTCACAGTGAGAAACTGAGGCCTAGTAAAGTGAAGCAACATGTCCAAAGTCACAAAGACAACCAGACTCCAGAGTTTTTGTGTAAAGAGGGAAAGACAAAGCATCTCTTCCCCCCTACCTCAGTGTAAACAGATTGGGTGGCTGGACCAGAGCCAGGCCTCACTGGTCCTCTGGAAGTTCTGTTGCAGACCCAGATGCTGGGAGGACAAAACACCAAGAAGGCCCCACCGCCTTATCTCTTTCCCACAGCTGCTTAGGATTTCTTAGCAGGCGGACACACAGGCACCTTCCCAGGGCAGCAGATGGTGCACTGGTCTCCTGCTTCACCAAGTCAAGTCTTGTCTGAGGCCCCAGAACACCCACAAAGGCCACCAAACCAGATTTTCCTTTGAAGCTAGAGTAAGAGAAAATGGATGGCCTGTGGTCTAGAGTCACAGACCAGGGCTCCACATCTGCAGCTGCCTCCTTCCAGATGGACCACCCAGGGACCACTCCATTGCCAGTTCCATGCTCTCCTGGGAACCATAATGCTCAAGAAAAGAGGATGCTCTGAGCTTACAAGCTGGGAAAGGTAGTGGGAAGACAGGGAGACAGGCTCTGGCCTGCCAGGAGGGCCCTGGCCCTGCCCCAACAAAAACTGGCATAGACCAAACTATAGGGGTGCCAATTAAGCCAGTTCTACGATTTCCAAAGCCACAGGGCTGCCATAGTTGGCTAGGAATAGTGGAGGGCCCAGGGGACAAGAGAACTGAATCAGCAGAAGACAATACCACTGTTCCAGATGTTTCTCTCTGGACCCAGCTCAGATCCCTCTCTCCCCTAGCAGGAAGCCAACACCCACGGGATCCCAGAAAGCATAGCTCCTCACCTCATCTGGCCTGCCGCACTGAGCAGACTGAAACTGGGTGTGAAACTCCAGCCTTAGGAGGCTAGTCCTGGCAATCACATGGGAAAAGAGGGAGGTCAGGAACCCACCTCTCTCAGGCCATCTCCCTTGGCCCAGAAGACCTGGTATCCAACTGGTATCCTTCCTTCTCTGACTACCTCCTCTATGCTACAGAAGGACCTTTCCCATATAGATCTGTTCTTCCTACCCCAAAGTGATAGGAATGGTAACACCACTCTTCCCACCTTTCCCTGCTGAAAACACTTCTTTTTCCTCCTCTGGTCCTTCCAGGGCTTCAACAACCAGGTCAACCCCCAACCAAGCCAAAAGAACTAATGCTGTCAGCACCTCTATGTCCATGCCAACCACAGGGCTCTTCCCTGGCTGGTCGCTTTCTTGTCTCTTCTTACTTACTGGCTATTGCTCACAAGAAAGCAGGGACTATTACAGGCTCACTAAAGGTATCCTGTAGAGTAGGCTCAAAAGACAGACAACGGGAAGAACTGTAAAGGGCCTAGGGCTGGGAATCAGGAGTTCTTGGCTCAGTTTCTGGTTCTGATTCTAACAGACTGAAGAGGTGAGGCTAATCACTTCTGTCAGGCCTCAGTTTACCTATCTGTATGATGATAGCCATCTCTAAGGTCACTTTCAGCTTTCTGACTTGAAATGTCTGTCAGTAAATGTCATTCAGTAAATACATACTAATTGAGCCTTTACTTCTCTGCAGGCCTGAGTAGAAAAAGGTGAATAAGCCTGGTCCCAGCCCTCAAGCTGATCATTCTAACAAACGGGTGATGATAGCATATTCTTACCCTTGTTGGCCTGTCCTTGTTAGCCTCCTATACTGCTGAGCTAAGTCAGGGAAGATGAGCAGGCAGATTCCTGCTAAGAACCTTCTGTTCCACCTATCCAGCACCTGATTTTCTGCTGGGGCCATAGGCCATATTAATGGATGGTGAAGGCAATGGAAACTGTCCTGACCTAGGAATCAGAAACCTTGGATTCATTAGTTCTGCCAACTAATACGCTGTGTGATCCTAAGAGGCCCCTCTGAACCTCAGTTTCCACATCTGTAAGAGTAAGGGCTAAGCTGGGTCAATCTCTTAAGATCCTTTCCAATTTTAAGTCTATGATTTTACAGTCTACTCATGCCGGGCACCTAACAGTTACCTGAACAGGGTAGCCTCTGATCTGCTTTCTTCCCCACCCCCTAAGCCCCTGGCAACTGCCAAAACTGACCATCTTGAGACAACCTTTGGTCCAGGGTGGCTGAAATGGACCTTTAGTCTGGAGCCAGAGTCCCTGCCCTCTCCATGCAGCGATTGGTGCTAATGTTTCACTTCTCTGGAATAGCACATGGACTCCAAGCCCTTAACCACGAGATTAGCTTTAGGGCAGTCACCCTGAAACTTCCCATAACTTCCCCTCTTCTGGCCTTGGGTAGGGACTTACTTTTGGCTTCTTTGGAACCACAATATAAACTAAGCAGGGAACAGCCAAGCTTTCAGACACCAGAAATTTTAGGTTGATCAACAGGGTCAAGAAAGTTAGGCAGGGAGAGAGGAGGGAACCTGGAATCCCACCTCAGCCCCAGTTCTATAAACCCAGTGATGTAGAGGGCATCTGCAAAGCCTGGGTTTATGGCTGGAGTGTGGGAGAAGACAGATGTCTGGCTGCCTGGTGAGGGAATACAGCCAAAGGGAGGTGCTCCCACTGGGGTGTCTCTCTGTTCATAAATACCAGAGGTATGCCCTCATTTTTCTCATCAATTCTCAGACCCTTAGAAGGAAAAGAAAGGAAACTAACATTTTTCTAGGCCACTACGTGGGTCAGGCACTGTGCTAGGCACTGTCATATACATTAATTCATTTAATCCCCACAATAATCTTGGGAGTACATGGTACTGTTGCCCTTTATGGTGAGCAAACAGGCTCAGAGATTCAGGATCTTGCCCAAGGTCACAGAGCCAGCAAGTATGATATTTTTCCCTAAGTCTGGCCTTTCCCCCTGTATCACACTGCTCTGTACCCCGATATCTGGTTAACTGCCTGTAAGAATGCAGTAGGAATTCTTACTTCCTAGAACTCACTAGCAAATCTAAACTCTTCCTTTCAAGAACCCACAAATGCAACTGGTAACTCCTTTCCCACTTCTCAAGACCCCATCCCTCTCAGGGCCCTTGTCCCTAGTGACTGCTCCTCAATTAAAAAAACATACCCTAAGTCTCCTTTGGTTTCTCACAAGCTAATCCTGAGCTGTGACAAAGTATCAGAACAAGGTGAGGCATCAGAATAAGGGGTGCTCTTCTGTGAGCAAGTGGGTAGAGGCTGGAGGAGACAGATCCACTGGATAGGAGAGAACTCTTGTTAGGGGAGGGAGCTATGTTTCTCCAAAGGAGAAGCAGGCCTGGTAAATATGAGGCTTTAGGACTGGGTGAAATCCCGGAAGTGACCTTTATGGGGCAGCTTATGTGGGTGGGGTTCTTAACAGATGGTCAAGGCACCTTCCTAAGTCATAAGAGAGGCTGGGTGAGCCTTGGACAGTCAGAGAAAGGGAGAAAGGATCATATGGAATAGGGTCCTGGCTGAGTCCTGTGGGCCCCCTGTTGTCGTGTGAGCCTCTCTGTTGAAGGGGAGGTGCACCATGAAGGAGGCTTGTCAGTTTTGTGCAGAACACTGGTCTCATGTGACAGGACAGCTGGGATGGGATGGGGTCTGGAGTCTATCCTTCTTAAGGGGACCGCAAGGCTATACATATGATCTCTGTGCAGACCAGGTTCAGAGGGTTCTGTAGGGCAGTGTGGCTGCCCAGTAACCCAGCTTGAAGAGAAGACGCTGCTTCACTGCCTCACATTTCTCTGCCTACCAGCTGGATCCTGGATGCTCTGGGGTTGGGGATCAGGGTGCACTACAGCAGGACCCTGCTCTATGACCACCCCCTTGAGTCTGTGTTTTGGGAGGAGGTGAGTGTTTCCACAGCATACACAGAGACAGCCAACAGTCTGTCCTGGAGGTGAGGCATTGTCACCCTGTGGGTACTGGGAAGGGGGAGTGTCTGCCCACCTGTTGCCAGTGACAGAAAAATCTGCCTCTAAAGAGGGAGGAGAGCATTCTGTGACCCATCTCAGAAAGGAAGGGACTCTCTGCCCCAGGGTGGGGCTGTCTGGGAGGGAGCTGATCAATGTCAGTCCAGTCCACCCAGAAGTCTGCGTGTCTTGAGGTAAGGGTCAGTCTGTCCTGGAGTGGAATGAGGGCAGGGCAGTCTGTCCCTTTGAAGTCCTGTCTGCCTAAGGTATCTCCCTAGTGTGGGGGTAGCAGGGTCGCGACAGGGCGTTTGTGGGTCTTGAGGGATGGGGGTGGAGAGGATATCTGTCGGGGGAGGGGCAGCCATCTGGGAGTCTCCAAGGTGCGGGGGGTGGGGCGGGGGGGAGGCTAGGCACAGTCAATCAGGCCTAAGGCCGCGGTGGTAGCAGTGGGGCTGGGCCGCGGTGGCAGCAATGGGGTTGGGCCAGGTGTCTGTCGTTCCTGTCTCGCCGCTGGGAGGAGGGCACTGTGGGCGCTTCCTGGGGGCGGGTCAATGTGTCTGGAGGGCGGGGGCAAGGGGGAGGTAGGATTGGCCTGTCTATCCTTAGGTCGGAAGGGGCTCGCGAGTGAGGGGCAGGTCAGTCGGCCTGGGGAGGAGGTGGGGGTGGGGCAGAGAGGGGAGGGTCGGTGGTCCCTGGCTGGGACGGGAACATGTCGGTCCGTCCAGAGGGCGGCTCTGTCCGCGTCGAGGGCCCCCGCGCGGATTCCGCACCCAGCCCCGGCCCTCGGCCCCGAGCCCCGGCGCTACTCACGCGCCCTCCGCGCCCTGCGAACCCACGATGAAGCCGAACTTGTCGATGCGGCGTTCGGCGAAGCCGTTGGCCTCCGAGTCCGAGCCGAGAGAGCTGAGCTCGTCGGCGGCAGCGGCGTCGGGGCCCGGGGCCAGGCTCTCCCGGGTCCCCGACAGACTCCCTTCGGCCGCGGGCGCGCGCGGCCCGTTCTCTCCGCGGCTCTTCGCCATCCCGGCCGCGCCCGCCGCCTCAGCCCCAGCGGCCACCTCAGCCGCCTCAGCCTCCCGGCCGCCGCCGACGCCGCCGACGCCCCGCCCATGCACCGCGCCCATTGGCCGCCGCAAGGCCAGGGGCGGGGCACTGGGGCCCTCCCGGGCGCTTCCCCCCAACGCCCAATGGGCGCCGTGGACCCCAGGGCCCGCCCACCTCCCTTAGACTGGCGCCAACCGACTCGACGTGAGGGGGCGGGGCAGCCGTCACCGGAGCCCTCCCCCCCGAGCTGTCAATCAACAGAGTTTACCTGAAAGAGCTCCTAGGGCCTTTCCGGTTGTCCCGCCCGCCTGTCACCTGCAGCGCCTCTCGGTCAGAGGGTGAGGAAGTGCGCTGGGGATTCCGCATCTGCCTCCGGAATCCCTGGTTCCTCTCCAAGAGATACGGGAAGAGAGGGTTTCACCCATTCATTTATGAGTCGCTCTGGGAAGACCCAGGATGGATTCAGGATTCGGGGACTCGCCCAGAGACACTCAGTGGCTTAAAGACCCAGGCTGAGCTAGAAGTTTCGGCGCCCCTGCTCACTTCTACTAGGCCTTTAAATTAGCTCTTGGGAGACCTATTTAATAAGAATAATGACCAGCGTTCTTTGAGCTACTTATTGCCCCAAGTTCTAAATAGTTTCTCCTGTAATCTTTTTGCCAACAGCTTGAGACATAACCTACCATAAAAATCACCCGTTTAAAGTGTATAATTCAATGGTTTTAAGCATATTTATGGAGCTGTGCAACTATCACCACAACCTAATTTTAGAACATCACCCCCAAAACAAATTCCTATCCATTAGCAGTCACTCCCCATCCTTGGCAACCACAAGTCTGCTTTCTATTTCTATAGACTTGCCCTTTCTGGACATTTCATACAAATGGAATTCTACAATACGTGGACTTTGTGTCTGGCTTCTTTTACCCAGCATGTTTTCAGGATTCATCCATGTTGTAGTATGTATCAGTACTTCATTCTTCTCTGTGCCTGAATAATATTCCACCAAATGCAAATTCCACATTTTATCCATTTGTCAGTGACGGTCACTTGGGTTGTTTCCATTTTTGGGAAACATTGAGGAGTAAGTTTTTGTATGGACACGTATTTTCATTTCTCTTGGGTAAATACCTAGGAATGGGAATTGCTAGGTTATATGGTAACTGTTTAACCTTCTGAAGAACTGGCAAGCTGTTTTCCAAATTGGTCATACCTTCTTACCATCGTTGTGCAAAGAAGTAGGTACAATTTTGTCCCATTTTTACAGTTAAACTGAAGTGTAGGGAAGTGCAATCAGTTGCCTAAGGTCCCAGCAACAGCTGTTGCAGAGGCAGGATTTGAACTCAGCTCTTACCAACAACAGCTTGTATCAGAAGGCACTGACCAATTGTATCTATACAGCCTTTGCCCCACAAAACCTACTTTTCACCCTAGAGATTGTTAACTCTTGGAGCCATAATGATAACTCCTCACTTAAGCCCAGTACTTTATAGTTTATAGGCAGCAACCACACTGTCATCTGATATTCCCAGTAGACTTGAGGGAGACAGACAAGTAACAGGAAAAAAACTGGAAGAGCCAGGCCTGAGCTGCCAGGGTGGGACAGGCTTGGGGTCCTAAGACTTGAGTGATTTCACCAGCCGTTTCCTTGATGCCACATGGCCCAGACATTCTTGAAGACTTCACTGTGCAGTCTTCACATTCCATAGGCTTCTGGTTTTCCATAAACAGGGCAACAGCAGACATGGGAGTGGGCACAGGCTATTTTGGTCTTTAACTCTCAGTCTAGGAAGACATTCCTCCTCTCCAATGGCTCTAGACAGTGGGGGGTTCTTAGTCCCAGTTTGTAGGAGGGGCAGAGTGGGCCTTGCATGGGGATGTGGGCCTGTCCCAAGTAAGGGAAAGAGGAGCCAGACACAAGGGGAGCAGATGTGAGGCCTCAAGCCTGGCAAAGTATTCACAACCCTTGAGTTCATAATTCTGGTCTTAGGGTCATATTCCAAACACATTCAGCTCTATAAGGGCACATGTACAGTGTATTTGGAGTGGGGGTGACAGGTAAAAAGCACCTGGGTGTCCATCTCTGGGAGAGTAAATGTTTCTCCAGTTAAGGCCTTGAGGAGGCCCCAACTTTTAATTTTCTTATACAAGATCACCCAGGATTCAAATCTATGCTGTCACTGTGTACCTTAAACAAATCACTTCTCTCTCAGCCCATTTCCTCATCGGCAAAATGGAAATACTGGAAAATGTACCTCCTTAGGGAAGTTGTTCTGAGACTTTAGTGTGATTATATGTGCTCAGCATCTGGCACATGGAGGTACTCAGTAGGTGGAAGCCAGGAGTGATGGTGTCTGCAGTTTGCAAAGCACTCCAAATCCATTATTTTCTTGAATATTTCCCACCATAGGCTGCAGCTGCAGCAGGGGAGTTTACCTAATTTAATCCATGGAACATGGCCTGGGAGACTTTACCTCATGGCTGTGCCCCTCAGTAACAGGGCGTTCCTGTGTAAAATTGCTTAACTTCTCTGAATCCTAGCTTCCTCTTCCGAAAAATAAGAATGTCAATAATTACTTGGTGAGGGGGCACCTGATTGGCTTAGTCAGTAGACCATGTAACTCTTGATCTTGGGGCTGAGTTCAAGCCCCACACTGGGAGAAGAGCTGACTCAAAACATGAGAACAAAACAACAGCAACAATTGCTTGGTGAAGTACATCAGCTGTCTCTGAAGCCTCCAGCACATAGCAGACACTCACTGTTATATCTCTTTACTTCAATTTCAGAGCTCTTTACCTGATATTTAGTGAACAAGAGATGAAGACCTGGATCAATAGTTTATATGGAGGACATCAGGAGAAGGAAAGGAAAAGGGAATTCGGGTAAATCAGAGAGGAAGAAACGTGTGTGAAAAGGACAATAAAGCGGGGTCAGGAGGGTATAGGGAGTGCTGGGGGCAAGGGTGCCGGTGCAGGTGGGGAATAGATGGAAAAAAGGAAGCTTCTCTGTCGGGATCTGGGAGAAAGAGAAGCAGGCTCATTGAGTGGGGTGGTTAGACTGCAGTGAGAAAGCAGGAGTGAATGAATGAATGACCAATCCAAAGGAATGCCCCCAGAGTCCTGTGGCTCCCTGGAATAATCGGCCTTTGGCAATACTGGGAAACATCCCAGTAGCCTGGCAGCTATAGGTGTTGAGGAGATGCTCAGCCAGGAGTATGCACAACCTGGGGACCCATTCTACTGGGGTCATTCCTGAAAGTTTAGCTCCAGGTGCTCACACAGGCCCCAGGGAAGTCCCCTCTCCTGGACCCTCGAATGTAGGACTGCGTGTGCTCAGAAAATCTGTCAGCACTGGCCGTGAGGAGATGTCCAGATATCAGAGCCTTTATTTGTAATAAGAGGAGAGCTGAGGTTCAGAAGGTAGACAGCTGGTGCCCAGAAGCCAATGGAGAGTAGGCAAACGGTAGTGTCTTTGCCCCTACACTGCAGATAATGGTAAGACTTTTAGGTCCAAAAGGCAGGGAACAGAACTCAAATGTTCTGCATTTAGTGTGTTCTATAGCTTAAAAAAATTTCAGAGGCCAGTGAGCTTCAGGAGACATCAGATCCAGAGGCTGACCAGGAATAGCAGCCTTATTTTCCTCTTTTCTTTGTCCTCCTTCCTCTGGTTGCTTCATTTTAAGCTACAGCCCCTCATGGCAGCAGCTCCAGGCTCACTCCTTCCTCCACACATCCATACAACAGACTCTTCTGGTAGCTTCTGCTCAAGTGAGGAGGCAGTGGCATTCCTTTATGTGTCATCTGTTTATTCTAGGATGCATGCCTATGCCTAATCTAATCACCACAGCTCAGGGACAGGGAACACTGACCAGCTTAACTGAACTCAGTTTAAGGCAATGGTAGTACCTTCTCTGTAAGGAATACGAGTGTATCTAGTCTTGCTTCAGATTATATGACTCAGGAGTATCTAGAATAATTCACTTACTATTTTTTTTTTGAAATATTTTATTTGAGAGAGAGCGCGCAAACACAAAAGAGGGAGGGGCGGGGGGGGGAGGGAGAAGCGGACTTCCTGGTGAGGAGGGAGCTCAAAGGGGAGCTGATCCCAGGACCCTGAGATCATGACCTGAGCCAAAGGCAGATCAACTTAATCAACTGAGCCATCTGTCGCCCCATTCACTTACTTTTTATCAAAATATAGCAATGTAAGATAAGAGCAAATTCCCAAATTAATGATCTCAACTTGAAGATGGTACATTTTTTAAAAAAGCAAATATCTAAAAATCTTAAGTACTAGTATATATTTAAGCCATACTGTATTTTGCCTTTGATTTTTAATTATAAGGATAAACATTACATTAAAAAATTGCTATAATTCAAGTACACCACATATTTCCATTTAAGTATATATCCTAACATAACCTAAAATAGCCTTTTATATATTCTCTAATACAAGTTCTAACTGTAAAAAGCGAAATGGGTCAGGATACCAGGGTGGCACAGCTGTTAAGAGTCCGAATCTTCTTTTGGCTCCTGTCATGATCTCAGGGTTGTGAGATCAAGCCATGTGTTAGCCTCTGCTGAGTTTGCTTAAGATTCTCTTTTCTGGGGCGCATGGGTGGCTTAGTCAGTTAAACATCTGCCTTTGGTTCAGATCATAATATCAGAGTCCTGGGATCAAGCCCCATGTTGGGCTCCCTGATCAGCGGTTAAGTCTACTTCCCTCTCTCCCTCTGCCTCTTTCTGGCTTGTGCTCTCTCTCGCTCGGTCACTCACTCTCAAATAAACTTTTTTTTTTTTTCAATACTTTTTAAAAAGATTTGATTTATTTATTTGAGAGAGAGAGAGTATGAGAAGTGGGAGGGTCGAAGAGAGCAGACTCCCTGTCAAGCCAGGAGCCCAATGCGGGACTCCAGGATCCCAGGACTCCAGGATAATGACCTGAGCTGAAGGCAGTCGCCTAACCAACTGAGCCACCCAGGCGTCCCTCAAATAAACTTTTTAAAAAAGATTTTTATTTGAAAGAGGGCAAGCGAGAGAGCGAGAGAGAGCACAAGTGGGGGGGGGGTGGTGACAGAAGCAGAAGGAGAAGCAGGCTCCCCGAGGAGCAGGGAGTCCAATGCAGGACTCAATCCCAGGGCCCTAGGATTATGACCTGAGCTGAAGGCAGACACTTAACCAACTGAGCCACCCAAGCATCCCTCAAATAAATAATATCTTAGAAAAAAGGGGGGGTCTCTCTCCCTCTGCCCTTCCCCCACAAATTAAATAAATCTTTAAAAAATAAATAGATAAAAAGTGAAATGGGTCTAATCATAGATGGCTTCCTCTGGGCTACATGACAAATACTCAAGTCAAGCCACTGGGTGGAGCTGAAACTGAAATTCCTTAATGTCTACAACTCCCGAAGTCCTCTGTGCAAGTCTAAAAGGACAGCCTCTCTGAGAGTATCAAATCATGCCCATTTTCCTAGCAGTCCCAGAACAAGAACATTTCTCCCCATTTCACAGTCCAGTCTGGTGAGGCAGTGAGAATGATGTGGTCACCAGGAATGGAAGAGCTGATTTGGCCTTCCAGAGCCCTCACAGGCTATATGACCTTGGGTATCTACCTCATCTAAAAAATGGGTCAGATAGGATGCCTGGGTGGCTCAGTTGGTTAAGCAGCTGCCTTCAGCTCAGGTCATGATCCCAGCGTCCTGGGATCGAGTCCTGCATCGGGCTCCTTGCTCAGCAGTGAGCCTGCTTCTCCCTCTGCCTGCCACTCTGTCTGCTCCTATGCTCTCTCTGACAAATAAATAAAATCTTTTTAAAAAATAAAAATAAAAATAAAAAATGGGTCAGACAATCCTCAGAGGATCACAGTGAGATTCAGAAAAGCTGTGTCAGCAAGGCATTGCCTTCATGTCACAGGCCCTAAACCAGAAGAGCGGAGGGCTGGGCCCGAATGCTGGGCCCATGGCCACTGACAGTCACAGGGCCACTCTGGTCAATGGGCCTTCTTCGACGGGAATGAGCCAGGATAGATGTTCATTCAAGAGCTTTGGGAAACTGGGTTCAGGCCTCAGAGGGTGGCTCAAAGAACCCATTCATTCACATTCCACCCAGCAGCATTCCTGGCCTCTAGTCACAGCCTCCGTCATCGGGGGCCCACAGGATCTGCCATCTGTGGGGGAAATTGCCCAACACCACATTCTGTTCCCCATACCCAGAAATAATCCCAGGAGGAAAGGAGAGCTTGGAGCACAGGACACCCCAGGCCTCCTGACTCCCTTTCCCAGTTGGTGTTCAGTGCAATTTTTGGTGTTAACTATGGAGAAGCAACCAGTATTGGTTGCTCATAGTATTGGTTGTTCACAGTACTGTGAACCAGTAACTGGTTCACAGAAGAACCAGTGAAATGCCTTCATTTCAGACACCCCAAAACATGGAACCCACTTCAGCCCTGGCCCCTGGGGAAATTTCCAGCAACCAGGTGGGAAGCAGATGTCCCAACAGGTTAAAGAATAGCATCTCTCGATCAAGTTAAAAATGTGAGGGATCAGTAGTTTGTAATGGAGCCATACAAGTGGTACTGTAGAGGGGCCACCTGAGCCCTAGGTCTGGAGTCAGAAGCTGTAAGCTTATGTGTACGGGACTAGGGGTGGAGGGGTGCTGGTGGTACAGAGGATGGTGACTAGAATACTGGTTCTATGACTTTGGGAATGGCCTTACCCCTCTGAGCCCTGAAGATGATCTCGTGGGGCAGCTAGGAGGATCCAACAGAGGGACTACAAAGAAAAGGCACTAGATACTCTTCAGGGGATAAACACACGTGAGATCTTCAGAATAGAATGATATTTAGGTTTCAAATCAGGAAATAGTTTTCAACAGGCTCTCACCTTCCTCCCTCTAAACACCCACAGCAGCGCCTAGCTCCCTTGATAGCATGATTCCAAAAATAACAGCCTGTGTCTGGCTCTTACTAGGAAGCAAGGCCTATGACAAGCGTTTTGCACGTATTCTTTTCAGCTTCTTACTGTGTGACTGTAGGCATGCAACCCACCATCTCTGTGCTTAGTTGACTCAAACTCAATATTATGTAAGTGAAAACTGATGGAGTACTTAAACAATAAGGAATAAATTGGTTAAATTTTATAAAATTCTTAGAATAATTAATGGTTCTGGCACAATTAAGTACTTTTTAAATAAATAAAATTTTAAAAAATTTCATGCCCCTGTGCTCACTCAGGGTAAGCCACCTAAGGTCAAAGGGCCAATCAGGTGATGGATGATTCCAGGTGGTCAGGAAACTACCACCCCTGAATCTCATCTCCATGTCTCTCCACTGCTCACTGGCCCAGGAACTGCACCACACTTGTCCTTGTTCTTCTGTGGTCCTGGCATGCTGAAAGCATTTTGTAACAATCTATTAAATACACAGGGTATGCCTCTGAAGGATCCAAATATTTTAAGAGCTATAAAAATAAATATAAGACAAATTCATGAAAGACTTGGTGGTGGTGAAGAATTTAGTTAAAAGCCCAATCCAGAGCACCTGGGTGGGTGAGTCAGCTAAGTGTCTGCCTTCAGCTCAGGCCATCATCTCGGGGTCCTGAGATTAAGCCCCATAGTGGACTCCCTGTTCAATGGGCAGTCGGCTTCTCCCTCTCCCTCTACTCCTCCCCTGCCCCCCTCCTCCGCTTGTGCTCTCAAATAAAATCTTAAAAAAAAAAATCTAAAGCCTATTAACAGTTCAAATGTTAACTAGCATACTAAAGTTCCTTCAGTAAAAAGAGTATTTGACTTAAAAAAAAAAAAAAAAGTCCAACATCCTCAGAGTAGAAGAGACACAATGTACAGTGCCATGTTCCCACTGTCTTGGGTCTGGACAGGGCACAGGTGGCCAAGGGACAAGTCTTACGACACTGATTTCACAAGAAGGATACAAGAGGTTTATTAGACAACCCATGGCAAGATACAAAATGATCAATAATGAGAACAACCGTACTCTATCAGCCAGGTGCTAATTGGGACTATGACACTATCCCACAGGACATTACTGGGTTCACATCTCCTAATGCGCTACCTGAAGAAATGAATCCCCTCAAATCAGGACTCAAACACAAAGGGATTATACAAAATGATTAATAATGACAACAACCATACTCTCATCAGCCAGGTGCTACTTGGTTCTATGACACTATCTCACAACACATTTCTGCGTTCACATCTCCTAACGTGCCACCTAAAGAAATGAATCCCCTCAAATCAAGACTCAAACACAAAGGGATTCCAGAGACCACTGGGGAGGAGACTGGCTTTGAAAGCTCTCCCTTATCAATGTGGAGAAGGGATGGGGGAAGAAAACTTGGCAGGACAATTTGAATTTCCAGACTTAGTAAGAGGGAAACAAGTGTACCAGGCAGGGTCTCCTGGGACTGGGGCAGAAGGCGGGACAATGGGAGACAGGAGAGGCAAAAACGGCAGTGGCTGAGACCTGACAGCAAGCTTCTCTATTTCTTCCGCCCGCCTCTCTCCTTGAGGGCCAGGTGGATGATGGCGCCGTTGGCCATGTTGTAATAAGCCAATGAATTGGAATCCTTGATGAAAATGCCCTGGAAAACAGACGGTGTGCTTTAGTGTGGGGGCAACCTGGCCTTGAGCAGTGTACAGTCTCCTAACTCCCAACATCCATTCCCTCTGAACTCGGTGAATATAGGGGCCTGAGAGAAGACAGGGCAATGGTGGGGCATGTGGGTGGGGGTGGCACAGGGAGGACTGAAGGTGTCCGGTTCCCCCAAGAATGCTCTGCTTTCCTTCCCTCCTAGTAACCCATGCTCTCCTTCTTTGTCAACTTCCCAAGAAGGTGGCCCAGACCAAACCCCATGGAATTCTGACCCTCAAATCTGAAGACCTTTCAGAGATCAATCCAAGAGTCTCATTTTATAGAACAGGAGACTGAGGCACAGAGTAGGAATTTGTCAAAGTCCTGAGGAGAATAAAGCAGCCCCATGTGGCTGGGTAGGCACCAGGTGGAGCTGGACTATCACTTCTTCGTCCCTGCACAAAGCCAGGCTACCCTAGACACACTGGCTGGGATGGCTCCACCACTGGGCCAGAAACCCACCACAGCATTCCAAGTCTTGTCCCCAGATGCCCACCCTAATCACTGAGGCATAAAGGTTTCTGGGGCTCCACACAAGACCCAGCCACCCCAAGTATCACCCTGTCAGGCTAACCTGCCCTGGTACTCCCAGCCAGCATCATTGCTTCTAGAACAGATTCACACGGCTGCCCCCACATGTCTCTCCACTCCTTTGATTCCACAAGGGATTTAGCTTCTGGGATGGCAGAGGCGTTGAGACCCAGGGGCAGGACCACCGATGTCTGACTCACCTCATACTGCAGCTTCTGTTTCCCTGCAGGCATACCCGTGGCTTCATGAATCTTCACCTTGATGACGGAAACCTGTGGGACCGTGAGGTCGTTCAGCTCCTTGCTAAGGTCCGCTGAAGAAAGCTGACCCGCCCCCCACCCGACTCCTTGGATCCCCTGCACCTGATGCCACTTAGCAGCAGCAAATCATACCTGGTCTGTGAGCGGGAGTGTGAAGACCAGCACCTGTCCGTTCAGTTTCCATTCAGTCTTATCCTGCATGTTGGGCACTTGGACTTTGATGGACACTGGACCCTACAAAACAGGACATGGCCATTATGCCTGGGGAACCCTAAGCCCATCAGGAACTATGGTTTCCTATTCCTGGGCCAATATAAACAATGTCATGTCACCTGTCCATCTGGCCTCTTGGACCCTGGCCCAATTCACTAACACCACTACTAGTGACACGGCACAACTCACTTCCCGTTTTCAAGATTTGGTTTATTTTCTTTAAAATGGTCTCTACCCTGCCTCCTAGTGAATCTAGAACTGAAAAGTATTAAGAAAATGCCCTGTAAAACCCAGAAGCACCAGAGACAGAGAGCATGTAAACTGCAAAGTCAGAAAACCTGGGCTCCCAACTCCTCTAACCAGGTCTCACTAAGCCTCAACACCAAGTTTATAAAGTGATCAAGTGACCAAGTGATTACAACAGCCACACGGTACTGCTGTAAGCACTGAGAAGACACCGGCACATAATATGTGTAGCTCTACCTTAGCACTTCAGTTGGTACTGAGAAAATGGGAACTGCTATAGGAAAGGTTAAAAAAAAACCTCGGGTCAAATGCACTGGGGGAGTGGGGCTAGGACTGCTTCTGCCTTCTCACTAGAAGCTGACAGCCTTCTTAGGCACTGGCAGCGCCAGGATTTCCCTTATTTCTAGCACCCCAACAGAATCCCCACGACAGGGAGAACTCCAAAGGGCTGGAGCCAGAGAAGGAGGCCACAAAGAAATTAAGAATTTATTTCTTAATTAATTCTTTTTTTTTTTAAGATTTTATTTATTTGTCAGAGAGAGGGCGAGAGCAAGCGAGCACAGGCAGACAGAATGGCAGGCAGAGGCAGAGGGAGAAGCAGGCTCCCTGCCGAGCAAGGAGCCCGATGTGGGACTCAATCCCAGGATGCTGGGATCATGACCGGAGCCAAAGGCAGCTGCTTAACCAACTGAGCCACCCAGGCATACCTTAATTAATTCTTAATTAAGAATTTGTTTCTGAATTTATTTAACTAATTCTTAATTAAGAATTATTAAAAAAAACAAAACAGGATTTCCTCCAGTGTCCAGGGCCCCCTTCATACCCAAGTCCTGCCTGCTGGTCTCCACAAGAATTCAGACCAGAGGGACCTCCTACTCAGCCTGCTCCTTTCACTGCCAACTACGCATCCACTGTGCGCTCAGAAGCCCTTCCAGGCCTCCCATATCTGACTCAGGCCCCCGAAGCCAGAGGAGTGGGAGTGGAACAGGATGGGGCATGAAGTGCAGAACCGCAGCGGGACCAGACCCCGCCCCAGCTGGGCATTAAGACCACGGCTGGCACTCTGGTATCACAGACCTTGTTTCTGCGCAGGAACTCCTCTTCAGGCACGAGGCTGTCTTCTGTCTTCAGTTTTTTGGAGGCAGGCTCATCCTCCATGGGAGGCGGAGGGTGGACAGGGGGCATTGGGGCTGGAGCTGGGACAGGGGCCACAGGCGGAGCAGGCACAAATGCTGCAAGGACAAGAATAAGCGGTTGCGTGAGTGGGAGGAAGGGCCCTGGGACTCAGGGCTGGTAAAGGATAAGGGGAGATTGCAAAGGTTTCCCACTTCTCCCAGTCAAAAGTATGGAAGGTCACTCCTTGCCAAGTCTGGCAGCCAGCAAGGAACTGGGCAACAGGGGCAGGACTGATAAGAGTGGGTGCCAGCTGACAGGCAAGCATCACTGGGTCTCTACACTTGTCTGGAGCCTGACCTTCCTGGGTGCACAGACCCCAGCTTTGCCACATCAGCCCATCTCCCTCATGACCTATGGCTCCCCAGTTCATAGCTCAGGGACCACTCACGTGGGGAAGCTAAGTCTCCCCTCTGGGTTGGCCCCCCCAGCTATAACAGCTGGGCACTACCGTCAGCCAATATCGTCAGTCACTGCTCTGCTCACAGTGCTTAGTCTACAGTCCTAACCCAACGGCCTGGAAGGTGGCACAAGAGACACTGACCTGTTGGCACAATCATGGGGGGTGGGCGGGGTGCCATGATAGGAGGGGCCGAGGGAGGCATGGGCACCACATTGATCCTGGGCGCATGGATGATAGGCGGCATGGGAGCAATCACCGAGCCCGGGGGTAGTCGGACCACGGATGCCATCGGGGGGCGGGGCATGACAGGTACTGCAGACACAACTGTGGTACGGACAGGAGGCGGCATCTGTGGAAGAGGAGGGACCCAGAGGTCACAGGAAGCTAAAGCTGGACCGCAAGGACAAATAAGGCTGGTGATTAGCCCCCTGCATCCTTTGAGGATGGGGACTAGACAGCTCTGATGGAGTCCCCTGGCTGAGAGACTGCAGGCTCACAACGAGACTCTGACAGGAATTATGCTGAAGGCCCAAAATGACACTCTTTCCACTTGGGACTCAACCAGCTGCTTGTGGAAGATGCTGAAAGACCCACTAAAGAGGATGACCTCAACTTAGCTTCCTGGAGATGGGCCAGCAGTCCTCAAAGACCTGCTAAGTCCTGCAGCCCTTCTCTGTCCTAAGCCTGCTTCTCACATTTACCTCTTGCCTCCCTCCCTCCCATGCTCCAATCCTCCCCCACAGATGGAAGATCAGACCAGAGGTTCCCACTTACAATTAGAGAGTTCTTTGTCTCTCAACTTGACCCTAACAGTGCCTGGGTCCCACTATAAGGAAGTTGTCCTTCTCAGCCATAGTATCCAACCCCAAGCTTGGTAAGCTCTGCAAGATCAGTCCCAAAGTGGCTACTGGCTTACCGCAGGTGGCCGGGGCACAGAAGTAATGGGTGGGGCAGAGCTAGGAATGTTGGTGGCTGAAGATGGAGGTGGTGGCTGCTGGGGAAGTTCATTGGGTTTGCTAGGGCCAATCTTCTCTTTGGTATCATCCTCTGGCACCAGGCCCTTGGCCTTATGGATGGCCTCGATCTGCTCCTGGAGGGTAATATTGGCCTGGGCAGCCTGCTGGGTCCGGGCCATGCTACCTGAGTGGCCGTCCCAGGTCACCTGCAAGGGAAAGCAAAGCCACAGCTTGTCAGGGCTCCTAAAATGCAGACGAAGTATAGGATTGTGAGAGTGGGGAAGGCACTAGAATCCATCAGAACTGTACCTTTTCCTCTGGCTTCTGGATCTCTTCCTCACCGATCTTCTTACCAATGGCTGTTTCTTCTACACCAAAGATGTCAGTACGCCGCTCGGCCAACTGTTTCAAGCTGCTTTCAATATCCAGACCTGGATGCAGTCACAGAATGGAGGCAGGGGACAGAAAGGAAACTAAAACCAGGTGCCCTTCTAACAGAGAGCAGCAACTCTCCTGGTGCAGAGTAGAGACTAGTCCCGTGGGGCAGGCTGAGCCTGGGTCCCAATACATCATGCCTCGTCCTGAACTGGGGAAGCCTAATCAGCACTAAGGCTGGATGCTAGAGCCTGTCCAACCTCCTGACTTAAGAAAAGCAATTGAGAGGACAGAGTCACACAAATGGCAAGTGGCAATCAGGACTACAAGCTTACTCTCCTGACTCTAGGACAGTTTTCTTCCCATACTGTCTCATTTCAAAGCACTAAGGGTGCTCCAGCCAGCAGAGCCCTCATTCTAAGACTGCCCCAAGATGGTCAACTTTCCCAGCTCTAGTATGCCTGGGATGGCGTCCATGTCAGGTGCCTGCCTTTGGAAGAGCCTTATTAAGAGTGCTTCTGGAAAATGGGGAATTCTTTTGTAGCATCACAGGCTGTACCCATCCTCACAAATTTTTGTCTGACCTCAAACATTGCTTTGTTTGGTTAAAACAAACTGACCACTTTCTAGAGATTCCCACGGCTCAAAACAAGTCCGGGCTGAGTCAGAGCAGGGGTATGGACTGGCTGGGAGAACCCCACCTCACCTGGTGCATACACTTCATCATCGCTCTGCTTCTCCCGGATGGAGCGGTCCCGCTGCTCTAGCCAGCGGGGATCGAGAAGCCCGATGCGCATGTGCTCCTGCATTTTGCTGGCAGGGATCTTCTCGCCCGTGATAGGAGACACAAGATACTCATCTGGAGCAGGGGCTGGAGGCAGGGGCTTGGAAGCTAAAAGGAAAGAGAGACGCCTGAATGAGAACACTGGGAAGCAGCCAGGATTAAGGGACTGTGGTTTTATTTGTGCCTCCCTCATCTGAGACCCATCCATTTAGTGCCGTGGTGTAGCCAGCACTGTGCAAGGCACCTGGGCACCAGAGATGACTCTGCTCTGTTCCCCACCGCCAGGCCTGCGAAAGAGGGGCTATCGATGCCTTGGCGACAAGCCACCTCACCCCTTCCTAGAAACAGACAGCACTGAGGAACATGTTGAGGGCAGAAAAGCATGCACTACCTTTGGGGTCATAGTCCTTCCGAACAATGACCTGGTCTGGAGTTGGGGGCAGAGGAGGCGGCATGGGTGTCTCTGGGGGTGGGGGCACTTTCTGCCCTTCTTCTTCATCATCCGAACCCTGAAAAGCAAAGCAATGGCAGGACTCAGAGAAGAGCCAACAGGCCCCCTCCCTGCAGCTAAGCCCTGGCAGCTCTGAGGGTGGCAAAGAGCCTAGGTCCCTGCCAGCCAGCATCCATGTGCTAAGCCTCCAGGGGCAGCCGAGGCCAGGCGGCAGCTGGCCAAGCTCCTTCCTCGCAACATGAATGGGAGTGCTGGGGGCCGTGGTGCTAATACTCCGCCCAGGCATTTCCAGCAGCTGGCACCAGGCAGTCCCAGGAGGCCAAGGGCAGTTAAACATGCTGGGGAGGGGTGTGGGGGGCAAGTTAGCGCTCAATGGTAGCTGCTCATGGAGCAATGCTGGGAGGGAGAGAAAAAGTCAATTCCCACAGACACAGGGGCCATTCTTCTCACACACAAATTCTTTCCAAGGGGAGGAGAGCAGCTTGGCTCTGGAGACTCTATGCCTGCTGGGAGGGGGTAGAGGTGGCCGAAAGGAAGCAGAGGCTACACTAAGAAAAGCTCTGGGAACTGCTGATCATTGGGGCCTAAGTTCAAATGCATCAAAGCATGTGGCAAAAAGTATTCCCTTACTGAGAGCTGGCATGGGGGCAGGAGGGAGCAGGGCCTCTGGGCAAAGTGGGGAAGGTCACAGAACACAGCTAGGACAGCTTTCAGATCCTTGCCTATGAATGAATCTTTGTTGCCCAAGCTGGAAAGAGGCTTTATGCTCCCTGGGTCCGGGCAGCTGCTCAGCCAGCATGCCTTATTCGGGACCCACGCCTCCTCTCAAGGATCACAAGGGAGCTAATCTGGAATGTGAAGAGCACCCCCATACCAAGCTCCAGAGGAATAGGCCGGCTTGCAGGCCTCCCAGAAGCATACCTCATCCATGTCTTGCACTTGGGTGTCCTGGTCCAACTGCGAAGGAGGCTCCTCCGCCTTCTCCTGTTTCTCGTCCTCCTCATCAGACTCGACCTCCATCTCAACCTCTTCACTCTCCCCAAACTTCTCATAGCGCTCCTGAATGAGGATTCGGGCCCCCAGTTCCTCTGGGGTTGTTGGGGGAGGGAAATTCCCTGGCAGAGGGTAATCCAGAGTCAAAAGGAGACCTCCACAGACACTCCTTATCAAAGGCCCCTTGGTCTACCCTCCACACACTGTAAGCTCTCCCAGCTCCAGACCCAAGGTCTGGCACATTTGCTCAATTGGGTTAAGTGGGGCAATGTGGCAAATCAGAAGTCTTCTGGCAGCAGAGACGAAACAGATAGATAAAACCCTCTGGGGGGACTGTAATGCTCTGCGGGAAGAAATGTATACCTGAGATATTCCAGATGGTTCCAAGCTCCTGGCTCCCCACCTGGAGTCACAGACCTACCTTGCTCATTGGGTTGGAAGTCCACTGTTTCCACCACCACAAAATCATGCCAGTCAATCTGTGCATAGGCCACCCGCTCCTTCTCCTTTTCCTCCTCTTCCTTCTTCCTCTCTCGCTCCTGGAACTTGGCCCACTCCACCCGGTAACATACCTGGGGAGATAGGAGTCGGCAAAACACTAAGCTGAATCAGAGTCTGTTCCTGATGGGCCCGCCCCCTCCAGTACCTTTACCCCAAGCCAGCATCTCCTTCAGAACAGGGCGGCCATCAAGGGGAACTACCTGGCGGAAACTATGGTATTTGCATTTGGTTTCAGTCAAGCCCAGCACCCGGACAGGAAAAAAAAATCTAAATGCCACAGAAACCTTGTGTCTGGGCCTCAAGGACAGCCATTTGTTATAAACTCAGTTTTCTGCTTGAGTTGACAAGGGGCGCGATGCTCACAGAGCAGCAAACTCTGTCTCAGGAAGTCTGTGTGACAAACAAGTACCCACGAGAGAAGAAGTGATCTGAGAGCCTTCTGAGCCCTCTTTCTCTCAGAGATCTCTTTCTCTGAGAGATTTCTCTCAGAAGATCTCTTTCTTCTGAGAGAAACAAAGCCTTCATGCAGCCACGCAAAACAGGCAGTGCCAGCAGGCCTTCTCTCCTCAACTCTGAAAATGTGGGGCCTCAAAAGGCATCTGTCGCCAGAAAACCTGTTTCAGGAGTTGGCTTCTAGTGAAGGCAGAAAAGAAGAAGATCTAGTAAAGCTGAAAGAAAGCAGAAAGGGAGCAGAGAGCCCAGGATTCTTCAACCTTTGTGGCCACAAAGTCTTTCTTTCCACCACTTCTGTGCCTGGAACACAACAAGGTTCCGCCTCGGAGCCCATTTCCAAATATGAAACAACCCACACAAGGTCACTCGCATTGCAGTAACTAGTTATAATTTAGTTTACCTGGTCCAAAACTTCTCGGGGGTTCTCAGCCTCTTTCTTGAGCTTTGTAAATAAGCCTTTAGGAGGAATCAAGATCTGAAACATGGGAAGAGTTAAAGCAACTGTCAGTGCAGCACAACCCAGGACAAAGAGGGGGCTTCCCGGGGCCTGCGGAATGGCACAGGACAAGCGAAAGCATGGGGTTCCAGGTCCCAATCCCAGCTCCACTTCGTTGTGCGACTTTGGGCAAGTCACTTAATCTCTGTAAGTTGGCTGCCTTCTACAAATAGTGGCACCACTGTTTAAAGGTGGCACAGTCAATGTAAACGGTAACTGCGAGGAACAGCAAGAAAATCTGCAAAAGAGCACCGCCCACCACCCAGCATACAGTCCACATGCACTGGCTGCTCTTAGCACGGGGCTGCTACCACCCTCGGGCACATGCCACCAGGCCCTTTCGCATGTGCTCCCCTGATGATCCTACTCCACACTGCTGCCCACAGATCCCAGCTCCCAGATTCTGCCCCCTGCTTTCTGTTTCTCCATAGTATTTATTACCATTGGACAACCACTGACATTGCACTTGCTTGCCACCCCCTCACCAGACCAGAAACTCTGTAAAGACAGAGATTTCTCTGTCTTCTGTTCACTATTATAACTCCAACATTTGAAATAAAGTCTGACACTGAATATATAGTTGATGAGACAACAATGATGGCATTGTTCAAAACAGCATAAATCCCAACAGTTTATCATTGGTAAAGTGGCTCAGCCCTACCCTATCATCCATATACCTCCACCTCAGAAATAAACCTGCCCTAGAGTCTCCCATGACTAGAGATAGAAACCAGTGCCTCCAGGTTAAAGTACTGAATGTCAATACCCAAGTCCTGGGAGAAAAGGAATAGGAAAGTAACAGACTAGAAAGGGATCTGGGGACCTTTAACCCTGGAAGTGGTCCACGAAGTAAAATCAAGGCAGGGCTCCCTTAAAATTGTTACTGTGTAATTAAGTACACTAACCCTTTGGCCTTCCACGATTGTTATTTTAACTACTCTACCTTTTTTTGATTTGATCATTTCCTAAACACATACATTTTTATAATTCTTTCTAGTTACATACTGTAAAGTCCTTTCGAGCCAGACCTTTAATGTGCTGTTTCTAAATATCAAGAACAGATGTACAAACCAGGCAACTAAAAAGAGAATGCAACCGCCACACGTTGGGAGAAAAAAAAACAAAAACAAGCCACTGGCAAATCTGTATCAGTGTGCTTTGCAAGAAATTAACAATCTAACTATTTTTAAATACTAATATTGACTTGTCCAGATTCTTGATTACAACAATGTAGCATGAAATTAAGATCTTCTTGTTCCAGACCCTGAGGCCCAGATCTTAGGGGGTAGAGTGAAAATGCCAGAGTTCAAGTCCCAGCTCAACCCTGCCCAAATTAACTTCTCCGTGCCTACTTCCTCTTCTGTAAAATACATACAGCAGTAGCTAATTTATAGATTACTACAGATTAAATGAGAAAATGCTACATATATAAGTATTTCAACAATACTGTCTATATCTCCTTAAGTTACACTGTCTCCCAATGCTTACTTAAATTATATTTCTAATTCAAGATACTTTTTAGGGTGAAAAACAACACAGATGTTGGGGTCAGTGCAGCTACTTACTAGCTGAGAGAAAATGAGTAAGGGACTTCAACTCTCTGAGCCTATCTCTGCTTTTGAAAAAGGGGAAGGGGAGGGGGAATACCTCCTGGATTCTTATGACAATTAAACTGGGCAAAAGAAGGCAATTATTAAGGGCTTCCTTCTTCTCAGGTCCCGTGCTAGGCAACTGAAGATTCTGATGTACTCAAAAGCAGCTAGCACTTGGCCTTGTCACATAGCAGGCACTAACCTAATGGCAGTTATCAATCACAGGTTTCACTGCTCTTTAAAACCAGCAGTCTAGGGGCACGTGGGTAGCTCAGTGGGTTAAGCCTCTGCCTTCAGCTCTGGTCATGGTCTCAGGATCCTGGGACTGAGCCCCACATCGGGCTCTCAGTTCAGCAGGGAGCCTGCTTCCCTCTCTCTGCCTGCCTCTCTGCCTACTTGTGATCTCTTTCTCTGTCAAATAAGTGAATAAAATCTTAAGAAAAACAAAACAAAACAAAACAAAAACAGCAGTCTATGTTACATTTAAATGGCAGAACGGAATAGAAATCAAGACTTTAGGGATGCCTGGGTGGCTCAGTCAGTTAAGCGGCTGCCTTCGGCTCAGATGATGATCCCGGGGTTTTGGGACTGAGCCCCACACTGGGCTCTTTGCTCAGAGGAAGCCTGCTTCTCCTCAGCCTACTGCTCCCCCTGACTGTGCTTGTTTTCTCCCTCCCTCTCTGTGTCAAATAAACAGATAAAATCTTTACTTAAAAAAAAAATCTAGATTGTACACTGAACTGGAATTTTTTTTTTTTTTTAAAGATTTTTATTTATTTATTAGTTAGTTAGAGAGAGAGAGCGAGCGAGCACAGGCAGACCGAGAGGCAGGCAGAGGCAGAGGGAGGAGCAGGCTCCCTGCCGAGCAAGGAGCCCTATGTGGGACTCGATCCCAGGACGCTGGGATCATGACCTGAGCCGAAGGCAGCCGCTTAACCAACTGAGCCACCCAGGCGTCCCTGAACTGGAATTTTTAACCTCTGCCTGAGGGCCTACAGAGGAGTCATGTTCTCAGAGACACAAGTAAATACAGTGTCTTCCTGCCCTAGGCCCAGCACCCCTCACCCTGCCCTGCCCAGGCACCTTGGTGTACTGTTCTACCAGCTTCGTAAAGTAGTTGAAGAGGCTGTGCTGTGGGCGGAGGAAGTCAAACTGGTAGTTGCGCTGCTCCTTCTGCATCAGCTGGGTCAGAAACTGGCGGCCGTTCCTGGCCACAAACTGAGCTGTCAGCTTCACCACGTCCAGGTCAAATGCTGAGATGGAGGGGGGGTCTGCGATGAACTCAAACTCAGGAGGGGGCTCTTTCGGCACGATGGTCTCTTGTATCACCTGGGCTTGGACCTAAGATGCAGAAAGAATGTGAGGCTTGAGAGAGAGTAGGAAGACACCCCCGACAGGACGGCACAGGCCTCCACATTTCTGCCAATCACCTGCACACCACTGGCCCACAGTGTGAGAGAATCCTAACTCACAAGAGCACCAGTTTCTTGGCCAACTGTGGCCTCCACTCCCTGAATGGCTTGGGGCAAGAACCGTGCCCCTCCATATTTCTGCTGTGGCCCTAAAACCGAGGGCCAAAATCGGGTGGCAGAAAAAAATCTGACAGGAACATGACTTATTCAATCCCACCCGAGGGGGATGAAGGACACAGTCAGCCCTACATGTCTGCAGAGGACCCACTGGACAGAGGATTTCCATGTTTGTTACCTCGCCTGACCTCCACATGAACCATGTGGTAGATAGAATAAGTACTGTGAATCCCTTTTACAGATGAGGAAACTGGGGTAGCCTGAGGCCCTAGAAGTAGTAAACTGCAATGGAAGGTCGCAGAATCTATTCCAACCTTTATTTCCCACTATAAAACAGGAGGTAGCCTTTGCCACCATGCTCCAGGAATACAGCAAAGAGAAGGGACCAGTCTAGGCCTATACAGGAGGCAAAATGTGCCAGCCCTTCTTGTCCTCACTGATAACCCTAACTGTCCCTAGTGAGGGACCTAGAGAAGATAAGGGTATTAAGACGGGCCACATGGAGGGACCCTAGGAAGGTGAGATGGATGGGAGAGATGGCTCAAGAAGGGGCCCATAAGCCACATCACAGCACTGTCCTCACTCCATGGTCAAAGCAAAGAGGAGGACCAAGGGCCTAAACTCTGGATTACTGACCCTGTGGCCTGGGTAAAGCATACTTCCCCAAGCCTCAGGCTCCTCATCTAAAATGGTCACTTTGCTGTCCTCCTCATGCAGCTGCTGGGAGGTGCCAATGAGACTCCTAAAATACTGAGCACAGAACCGGACAAGCAGTACTCAGGAAACATCAAAGGCCGCAGCACTTTGCTACCTGAGCCTCAGCGTCTTCCTCTGTGGATAGAAACCTCATGTCTCTCCCTGGCTGGTAGTGAGGTTTAGACAACAGAGCTCATTACCCTCCCCTCCCTGGCGTGGCTTCCCTCTCGGCCCTGGGGATATGAAGGAAGGGGATGGCTCTAACCTTCTGGGGCAGCTGCTGCTGGGTGGCCTGCTGCTGCTGCTGCATGACCTTAGGGATGGCGGCCGAGGGCTCCTGAGCCTTCCCCTCCTTGAATTCGCTGACCTTGTGGCGGTAGTAGGCATGGTAAGGATCGTTAGGATTCAAGAAGTTAAACTTGGGATTGTTGATCTCATTCTGTCGTATTCTAGCTTCAAATTCAGGTCCATTTCTACAAGGAGGAAAAGAGAGAAGAATTAACACCACAAACCTTACAATTGCTTAGATGCAAAACACTGCCCCTTCAAACCCCCCTTTTTGCCACCACTCGCCACTCAAACTAGCCCAGGCCTAAGCAGAGGTTCTCTGCAAGGCTCCTCATGTCAGTGGCCAAAGTCATCTGCCTCCTTCAAGGCTGGGCCAGGCCTCCTCTACCACAGGGTCTCCCAGACCTCTACTGCTCCTGTAGCTCTTCTGCTAGTCCTGCCATCCCACAACTATCTAAGCTCATTGCTTTTTTCTTTTAATAAATTTATTTTAAAATGCAGTTTAAAAAGAAGATGTATTACTACTTCACATAATAATCAGTAGAACTTTACACAAACAAAAGGAAACATAAAATTAAATAAAATGAAAATAAAGTAGTATCACTAAAGTCTCACTCTAAGTTTGCTGAGATGAAGGCCAGTTCTCTTAGTTAAAAAGGGAGATGGGGGGCACCTGGGTGGCTCAGTGGGTTAAGCCGCTGCCTTCGGCTCAGGTCATGATCTCAGGGTCCTGGGATCGAGTCCCGCATCAGGATCTCTGCTCAGCAGGGAGCCTGCTTCCCTCTCTCTCTCTGCCTGCCTCTCTGCCTACTTGTGATCTCTCTCTGTCAAATAAATAAATAAAATCTTTAAAAAAATAAATAAATAAAAAGGGAGATGACAGAGGGCTGCAGTGGTGTTAAAGATACTCTAGCACCAAACTGACACTTTGTCCTTTGGGTAACCACAAGGGTTGAAAAAACATCTAAAAGTAAACAATTTCATGTAATGCTTTGTCCAAGTACTACCTAGAATCACCTCATTTAGTACTGGGTGAGGCCCACACAAGAAACACTGTGCTCTCCAAGGACCCGGATCTGTGCTGCTGCGTACTGCTGCATACGGCACATCCAGATGACAAGGGGAGAGCTTAAGAATAGAAGGGAGGGGGCGCCTGGGTGGCTCAGTGGGTTAAGCCTCTGCCTTCGGCTCAGGTCATGATCTCGGGGTCCTGGGATCGAGTCCCGCGTCGGGCTCTCTGCTTGGCGGGGAGCCTGCTTCCTCCTCTCTCTCTCTCTGCCTGCTTGTGATCTCTCTCTGTCATATAAATAAATAAAATCTTAAAAAAAAAAAAAAAAAAGAATAGAAGGGAGGTCTCCCATCTCTCCCCATACTGAGACAGTTTCCCACATATACCCTAGGTCTTTGCATGCCTTTAAAAACCAAAGGACCGGGGCACCTGGGTGGCTCAGTTTAAGTGGTTAAGTGTCTGCCTTTGGCTCAGGTCGTGATACCTGGGTCCTGGGATCATGCCCCACATCAGCCTCCTTGCTCAAGCACAGAGCCTGCTTCTCCTTCTCCCTCTGCTGCTCCCCCTGCTTGTGCTCTATCTCTCTCCTTGTCAAAAGAATAAACTCTTTATAAATAAATAAATACCACAAGATTAAAAAAAAAAAGTCCCTCTCATGATATTTGGGGAACCCTGATTTTTAAGGAGCCCCAATGGTAACATTTCAAGGCTTCTAGCTTATATAATACCTGTGTCATTCAAAAAGCACAATAAACTTAAAGACACAAGATTTGGACACATAGATGTTTTGAGTTCACTTCTGACTCACCAAGTTACCAAACCTTCCACTTTTTTTTTTTCCTTACTAGATTACCAGGTTATTATAAAAAGATATTTTAAAGAATAAAAATGGGGGCGCCTGGGTGGCTCAGTTGTTAAGCGTCTGCCTTCAGCTCGGGTCATGATCCCGGGGTCCTGGGATCGAGCCCCACATCGGGCTCCTGGCTCAGCGGGGAGCCTGCTTCTCTCTCTCCCATTCCCCCTGCTTGTGTTCTCCCTCTCACTGCCTCTCTCTCACTGTCAAATAAATGAATAAAAATCTTAAAAAAAAAATAAAGAAAGAATAAAAATGAACAGCTAGATGAAGAGTCATATAGGGATAGGTCTGGTAGGGTCTTGAGCACAGGAGATTCTGTCCCTAGAGTCTGGGGTACTCCAGCCTCCTGGCACCCTCCCTGATGTGTTCTTGTTCACTGACATGGAAGCTCTCTGAATCCCTCTGGCTAGGGCTTTTTTCATGAAGACTTCATGCCACAGGAACGGTTAATTAAATCACTGGTCATTGGTGACCGAACTCAATCGCCAGCCCCTCTCCCCTCCCCAGAAATCGGAGTCCAAACTTCTCTGACTCAAATTCCCATGTGTAAGATGCAGCTAATACCACTTTCTCTCTCTACCCTGGAGAACTCAGAAGATCAAATCAGTTAAGGAGATGTAAGTCTTTTTGACTCATACAGCAGCCTGAAATGCAAGGGCTGTTATTCCTATGAAGGCTAGAAAGGGCTGTTCCATAAACATTAAAGATGATGTGGGTATTAGATGTTTGTGGTGGGGCACCTGGACAGTTCAGTCAGTTAAGTGTCCGACTCTTGATTTCAGCTCAGGGCGTGATCTCAGGTTTGTGAGATCGAGCCCTGTGTCTGGCTCTCCACTCAGTGCAGAGTCTGCTTGAGATTTTATTCCTCTCCCTCTGCCCCTCCTCCTGTTTTCTCACACACACACTTTCTCTCTAAAATAAATAAAATCTTAAAAAAAGATGTTTGTGGGGCCTCTTCCCTCACTCCTCCAGCCAGAGCTCTGCACTGAAAAGATGCCCTAAACACATTAAGGGATGGATCGTTCCAGGGGCTGCTGGCAACAGCAGCTTCACTCTCTCAAGACTTTCACACCCTGGCCTTGCTAGCTGGAGGGTGAGAGACAGGGTACAGGCAATGCTGTACCCCAGATTAGCCTTCGGACCAAACTGTGCCATGGTGGTGCTCATCAACACCCAGGCTAGGTCCTCTGCAAATTCTGGTCACACTCTGTAGCGTGAATGACACCATAGGGTCTCAATTAGGCAATGCATGAGTCCAACTGGAACCTCATGCTTGGGGAAGAAGCATCTTCCACCTTCTGAAATAACGCAAACTACACACTCAGGTACTGCTAAAGTAGGCCATCATGCCCAGCAAACACCCAGGGCAGACAAAGAGCTGCTCAAAGGGGGGTGGGGGGGAGGCTCTGCTTGTCTCCTCCATCACTGCCTTCTAAACCATAACCTCACCACATCTGGGAATAATCTGAAAGAAAATAAGAAGCCAGGAATGTTCATTCCAAGCTATTCTGTTCCTTTAAAATTAACTTAATGTTAATTTTAGAATTATGTTCTCTAACACAAGGAATAGATTTCAGCAGAAAAAGACATGATTCTGAGTCAACGCAGCTGGTGGGACTTTTTAAGGGTTATTTCTACTGCAGCTTCTTGACAGGAGAATGTAAGGAAGACCAAACCTAGAGAGAGAAAAAAAAAACTTCTTTCGGAAAAACATACTCGGTGATTTTAACTGAATGCTCCATCAGTCAATGTGTGAGATGCAACAGAAGTGGAAAGATGGTCCCATATGCTTCCTTTATCCCAGAGTGAGAGATGCTCGTCCGTGCCTCCATTGCAATGTAAACGAAAGCAAGTCCACAGATACTTAAAAATGCCTACAAGGCAATCACCTAAGCCAAAAATAAATCTAGAAATATGGATGCATATGTTTTTATTTTTAAGAAAACTTAGATACTCATTTCTGTGGCAGCAGAGGCTGGCACAAAATTATTGGAAAGCTACTTGGCAAAATGCTTAAGAAAAATCTTTAAAAAGCTCTTTCAGCCAGTTATGTGCCACACAGAATTTTCTTCTAAGAAAACAATCTAGAAGGGAAAGAAAATGCTCAGATTTCCCCCACAGTTTTGTGTGCCAAACTGAAATGCTGGAAACAACCTTGGAGGAAAGGAGAGAGGAGACAGCCAAGTCAAGGGAGGCCCGTCACCTCAACATGGTGTGAGGACGGCACAGCAGCAGAGGACTGTGGAGCAACAGGAGAAAATGCTTCTAACACAGCACAAAGGGGAAAAGCAGGATGTGAAAGTAACTACTAGTATTACAAGGGTCTAAAAAAGGATGTCAAGGGCCAGAAGGAAACAGGAAAGTGAAAACAGCTGGTAGAAACTATTCTGGTAATGAGTGTGGTGATTCTTCCTCTAACACCCTTTTCCTATTTATTCTGTTTTTAAAATTATCAGGGCAAAGAGGGAAGCATGAGCGTTGCTATGAGACACTGAACATTTATCATAAACACAACATTTACTGCCCTGAACCTGACACTGTTCCACCAAGCACAGAGCAGATTTAATGCAATACCCTGGTTAAGCAAAGCCTTTGAAACGTTAGGCTATGAATCCGCACGAAGCCTAACAAGTAAAAGGCCTCAGAGTAACCTCTATGTTTCACTTTATTAAGAGGCTGGGAAGGAAGGAACCCTCTGTTAAAATGTACTGTGATGGGGATACTGCCTTGGGATCAAGGCATGGCCTCTGAAGCACATGTTACCTGACTGAGGGCAGCGGTCTGTTCAAGGCCAGCAGCTGCTTACATGCAAGTTGCATGTAAGTTTGTTGACAAAAGCCAGAAATCCAGATTTACTGTTCAAGCTCCTCATTTTTAAATGGTGGCAACTTATTCAAGTTTTTAAAAAATACATATTGTGACGGTGCACTGGGTGGCTCAGTTGGTTGAGTGTTCGACCGTTGGCTTCTGCTCAGGTCAGGATCTCACGGGTCATGGGATCAAGCCCTGTGTCAGGCTCCCCACTGAGTGGGAGTCTGCCTGAAAATTCTGTCCCTCTGCCCCACCCTCTCCCTCCCTCCCTCTCTAATAAATACATCTTTAAAAATATATATATATCATTAGGAAAAACAACAGCTCTATAGGCTGCTTGTGGCCTGCTGGCTGCCAAAAAAAAAAACCACTTAAACTAGGGGGTGTGTTGACCTTTGGAGTCAAGTGGCCATCAAGAGAATTCCATCTGAGGAAGTAGGAGTGTGTAAAACATGACAGGGAAGGATGAGAGGAACTCGCACTGACTTCCAAGTCATCCACAAAGACAGCACTCAGTCCCATTCCTTCTCTCCTGCCTCACAAGAACTCTGAGCTGGTATTTTATTCCATCCTGCAGATGGGTCAGTGGAAGCTGTGAGAAGTGCAGTTCTTGCATAATGAGAATGACCAACTCCCTTTTTATGTCTTCCTCCGGCCAGCAGCTCAGACACAGATACAGACACAAATACTCTCCCTGACAAAACAGCTTTCCAGGCACTTCCTTAGGCCTATTTTGGAAGCACAGGTTCCCGGTGCTTCTGGGGCTGGGCGTGATTCACATTCTGCCACTGCCATGCCATGCCGAGACACTAATCCTCACGTGGCCCACCTCACCAGCATGCTGTGGTGTTAGATGAGCTAACGGGCCCAGGCTGACAATGCAGAAGCAGCTATGTTACCTGGCCACAAAGCTGGCAGTCTTGTCAACGATATTCCTGACCTCTGGAGGAGGATAAATAATTCCCACCACTGGCTTGGAGGGGGTAGAATCCTCCTTCGAAGAAGCTTCTTCTTCTGTAGGCTGTGAAAACAAGAAAAGGATAATAATGTCTTGAGGTTCCTGATATGCGGGACTGAATCCCCAGTCAAACTCCTCTAAAATCATTGAGAATATGGACTCTCTCCCAGGGACTTTCCTCGAGTTAGACCCTCTGCTCCAGAAAACCGGTTCTCTTAACTGAAATGTGCGTGCATGGGACTCTCCTGGGGAACTGGTGAAAAGAGCAGCCTCCTTGATTCTCACCAGCTATCCAGTGTGTGACACCAGGAACCTGGATTTTTACCAAGTGGCCAGATGATTCAGATTGGGGGGAAAGGGGAGAGGATCTGACCACATTCTAAGAAACCATCTTCCAGAATCCAGAAGGCCATGTCTGTACCCAGGGATGTTCCTGGCACGGAATATTTAATGACTGCTGAATAAAGATGGGAAACTCTGCTGGCAGCGCCTTATGCCTTTCCCTCTGCACCTATTCTAGTCTTAACCACCATTCAATGCTCGAATGTTCTGTGAAACCCCACTGGAATGCACAACATCAACTGTCCCATAAGTTCCAATATTCTTACTTCACCAGCTTCTGTCCGTTAGTAAACAAAGGGTCAGTCTCTCAACTGAAAAAAAAGATAGCAGTTCCCTGCCTTCATATTCTTTTCTGCTGTTACACTCTCCCCCTCTTCCTCTGGTAACTAAATATCCTCTGAGTTTTCGCAGTCTTGCCATTCCCACTTCCTTACCTCCCATCTGGTCTCCATTTCAGGTGCTCTTCCTAAAGTCAAACATTACTGCCTACAGCCAACTCTAGCCAGCATCTGGTCATGTGACCAGTGACCATTCCTTCACAAAACTCTCCACTCAACTCCCATGTCCCATTATCCTGTGTCTTTCCTTCCTGCTCACCACTCCACCCAAGCGAGTTTCCCTCCTGGCTCCTGTTTCACCTCCTGCCCTATGTTAGGGTTCCCAAAACTTCTATTCTCCACAGTATTCACACTATACTCAGGCACTCACAACTATGGCCTTTACTTCCCCTACCACCTTGAGACTGAACAATCCCACCCAAATTGATGCCTCAGATCACTCTTAGTGTCACAGAATTCTAGATCAAACTGGCTCCCGGGCACTTTCCTCATGAACGGCCAACCACGCACTCCCTCATCCAAGTCAGAAACATGGCCCTCTTCTCCCTTCCTTGGCCTCCATATTCAATGGTAACAGTTATCAAGCACACAGCAGGTTCCATATACTTTTCTAAAAACTTTAAATATATTAACTCCACAGCCCTTACGAGAGGCCCATGATGTGAATACTCATTACCCTCACTTTACAGATGACAAAACTGAGGAACTTAAAGCTTAACAAGCCCAAATGGCAGAACCAGGAATCCAACACATCACTCGAGCTGAAGAGCCTGCACCACCAGCCATTGTGTGACTTGCATTTGCCCATCCAGTCTGTCCCACCCCCGCCCCCAATAAACCTAGGGCAGGCCCTCAGCATCTTTTGAGTAACTGTGCTCCTATATATTCTCATCACCAGCTGCCTACCTGAATTTCTGAACCACAGATGTCATTTATCCAGCTTCAAACTCTTCCCTCTCTCCCCACTGTGTACTAGGAAAAGTTTAAACACCCCCAAAATGCATCTCTTGCCACCACTCTCCCAATCCTAAACTTTAACAACACTTTTTAATTTACTCTCCACCAGAGACACCAGCTGATCCCTACCCTAGTGGCTTTGTAATTATCTGGTATTACCTCACTTTTCCCCAAGTAACTGGGAAAATGCCAGGGATACAGATGTACTTAAAATGGACCTCTTTTGTCGTGTACTCTTCTGTACTCCGAACCCAAAGCAGTGGTAACCATACAATATGTGCTCAATAAACGTTTGCTTAATGAATAACGGATGCTGTTAACCTTTCCAAACACCTGTCTGGCAAACTACTAATTCATCCTTTTAAAAGCAATTCACCTATTACTCATGTGGGTTTCATCTACTTTAATTTCCCCTTCACACCATCAAAGAAATGTAGATTAGTTTCTTTTGTACCTGATCCTTACAGGGCCTATCACAATATACTGCAATTATTTACACACCTCTTTCCCCCTCAGCTGATTTAAGTGCTGGCTGGTATCATTTATGGTGATACGAAACAATAACCATTTGTAGAACGTTCACTTATATGGCTCCCCACTTAGAACTGTGATCTCCCTAAACTAGGTATGCTTCCTCCATTCTAAACACCAGCCTTGCACGGTGTTTAGCTTAGAGCAGATGCTGGGAATTAACAAAAACGTACCGTACAGGCTGGGAAACTAGGGATTACTGGGCAAAAACCCAGTAATTACTGGGCGGGCTGGGGAGGCGGCGGGTTGGACGGCGACGGTGGACCCAATAACCACAGAAAACCTATGGATGGGCTGGATCAGTGCTTCTCAAACTTTAATCAATCACCTTGAGATCTTGCTAAAATTCATTAGTATTTAGGTCTGCCATTTCTAATGAACTTCCAGGTGATGCTGATGCTGCTTGGTCCGCGGACCACACTTTGAGAACCACTATTCCAAGAGCGCTTCTTTTGCCATCAGAAGGCAGCGCAGAGCGGGAAGCGCGCTGCCTCCTGGGACTCGTAGTCCCTCCAAGCCCTCGTTAAGCGGCCGCTTCCTCCTCTGCACAAGTAAAGAGCGCCCGCGCCGGAGGGGAGGGC
Source organism: Taxidea taxus jeffersonii (assembly GCA_003697995.1). Taxonomy (NCBI): domain Eukaryota; kingdom Metazoa; phylum Chordata; class Mammalia; order Carnivora; family Mustelidae; genus Taxidea; species Taxidea taxus. Next base: position 24,426 of record RCUC01112197.1, on the reverse strand, counting down.
CCAGGCCACGGATCGGGCTGCCGGTCGAGGTGCGGGGGTCGCGATACCTGTTTGGGCTCGGTGGCCGCGGGCGGTGGCGGGGGCACCGCCTGCACGGGTCCGGCCGGCATAACTGCGACGCTCAGGGCTGCCAGTCCGCCTCGCTGAGGGTGAGCGGTGCTGCGTCAAAGCAGCTCCCCGCACGGACGACACGACAAGCTCCCAAGATGGCGGCGGCCGACAGAGTCGTCGCCGAGGAGGGGAGGCTTACGCACTTCCGGGACCGCCCCTTCTTCGTGATGCAACTTCCCGCCCCCCCCGAGCCTTCTGCGGGGAGACGCCGTTGCCATGGCAGCGGTCGAGGCACCGGGCTAGGATTTGTGGGGGATTCCCTGAGCCGCAGGCGCGCCGCGGGCGGTTTCATGAGCCGACCAGATTGCAAGGGCTGAGGCTGCAACGCAGGAGACTGGGGAGACGTTCTAGATCACTCGCCGGACGCTCTCCGCACACACCCCACGGCCCTGGCCCCCTTCTTTACTGCAAAGGTGGGTTCCTCTCGCCCTCCCATTGACCTGTCATCTTGGAGAGCCCCTTCAGTTCCAGCCTGCTTCCCCAAAGTCCCGCCTCCCTCCTCCCTTAACCTCTTCTTTCGCTTCACGCCTGCATCTTCTGAACCCCCTTCCCAAGTCACAAGTCCTAATTCTCACGGTCCGTTTTCTCTTAGGACTGCTTTTCTAGGGTCCACCCTCTGCCTTCCATAGCCCCGCCCTCAAGCCCCGCGGACCGTCCCTAATCAAGACTTCTTTAAGCTCCATCCCTCACTACCAAAGATGCGTTCTTGCTGACCACTTGCCTAGCTTCCCGGAGCTCACCTCGAACCCCGCCCTTCCCATTTCCTCTCCTGAGATCCTGTCCTTCGTGTTCCCTCTCCGCTCCATCCCAGCGCCGGGCTGCAGGCCGGTTTTTAGCCCATGCCTGGATAGTTTGTTTCTTCACCTGTGAAGTGGAGGCAGGATAGGAAGAGATGCCCTCCCAAGTGTCTTACCCCATCTCTCTTTTACACACACACACGCACACACACACACACACACACACACCATAGCTGGTTTATGTCGTTGTAATAACGTAGAATGATGATAGCTAGGATTTATTGAACATTTACAGTGGCCAAATCTTGTGCCAAACACTATATGCATTACATCACTAATTTTTAAAAAGTTTTTCTTTATTAATTTGTCAGAGTGTGTGTGTGTGTGTGTGTGTGTGTGTGTGTATAAGCAGGGCGAGTGGCAGGCAGAGGGAAAAGCAGGCTCCCCACTAAGCAAGGACCCTGGAGTCCATCCCAGGACCCTCATCCCAGGACTGGGGACTCCATCCCAGGATCCTGGGATTATGACCTGAGTTTAGCTGACTAATCCATCCAGGCTTCCTTACATGACTAATTTCTTAGAGCAATTTATTTACAGACGAGGACAGTGAAGTTCAGAGTTGGTGGCATGAGAATCCAAACCCAGGCCATTCTTATTCCTCTACTAGTGCAGCTATTCCTTTGTCTTCACTCGGTCCCTTCATTGTTCCCCAGGGATCCAGGCAATTAGCAGTCCTGAGTCAGAGGCTGACAACTGGGATATATAGATGGTTTCAGAATTTTCAAAGTATTTTCCTGGTGGAGACCTTGAATCTCAGCAGGGGCACTGACCAGGAGGAGGTAGGCATAATCTTTACCAGAGGGGTAGAGTCCTAGGACTCAGAGAAAGAAGGGGCTTGCATGTTGAATGGGAGTGGAGGAAAGACTCCTTCCCTTCTCTGCAAGTCAAAAGTCCACCTTGAGCATGAGAGAACTGGGGAGAGGGCAGAGTTAGCTGCTGCTCCTTCCTCAGGGTGTTGTTGGCCCAATTAGTGCCATCACCCATATGACCTCAGGAATAGTCAGTGCAGGGCTGGCAGCCTCGGGCTCACGGTTCCACTCAAGACCCAGGAATTACAGAGAAAGCCCACGTCACATGCTCCTTCACTCGCCACACACCAAAATGGTTCTCAAAGCCCTGTTTATAATGGCAAATCCCAATGTTCAGGAGAAATGACATAAGGTAACCTTAGATATTTTTCAAAGTTGTGTTTTCCTCTTCCATATTGCTGATGCTTTGGCATTTGTGGCTGCTTCTCAGAACCAGAATCTAACAGGAGTTGGATCTCAGAGGGCCCCAGATGGCAGCTGTAATTATCTGAGGGTGAACAGGCCAGTGTTTCTCAGTGTCTTCACGGATAAGCTCCCAATTCCTAGGTGCTTTGCCACCTGAATATTCCTCCTCCCAGGACAGCACTGCTTGCTTGCTTTCCTCCCTCCCATTGCAGGAAGGAAACCCAAAATGTTTCAGTCTGTTATTCTCGTTGGTTTCTGCCTCATTCCTTGGGGATATAAAATCTCATGGGTGGCAATATCTCGAGAGAGTCCATCACCGTGGCAGCGTATGTGTGCAGGGATGTGGGCCTGGGTGTGTTTGTGAGTGTTGTAGGGTGGAGACTCATTGCCCCGGCGGTGGAACTGATCCCCAGTAGAGATCCTCAGAGGGAAATGGTGGCTACTAGAGACAGGGCTCTGCAGATCCTTCTCTGTCCCTATTCTTGACGTGGTGCCCAGGATGCCAAAGGTATGCAGTCACCATTTGCTTACTGAACACCCAGGATCTGACCCTCTATACCTCCACTATTCAGTACGGTGGCCAGCCATCCATGTGGTGGTGCATTTGAAAATGGTGACTGGTCCAAACTGAGATGTGCTGCAGGTGTCAAAGAGACACTGGATTTTGAGACTGAGTGTAGAAAAGACTGTAAAATAATCTTAATGGTGTTACATTGATGTCATGTTGAAGTGATAGTATTTGGGGTTTATTAGGTTAAATAAAATATTTAATTAAAATGAATTTACCTGTTTCTTTTTACTTTTTTTGTGGCTAGTGGAAAATTTAAAATCCCATGTGCAGCTAGCATTATATTCCTTTTGGACAGTGCTGCCCTAGAAGCATCATGGCTTGAAGACAGAGCAGAGATGTTGGACTCAAGAATCCTAGTTCCCTGAGTGACCTTAGCTTATCCCCTAATTTCCAGAGCCTCAGGTTCCTCATCTGTATAAAGGAGGCAGATTCAGGAAGTAGCATACAGTAGGTCCTGTGGGCAGAGCTTAGCACTGTTAAAGCACAGCCTCTGTGCTCAGGCTCAAAACAGGTGAACCCACATGAACTTTCTCTCACTCCATCCCTCCAGCCCTCTCCTTCTGGGACAGCCTCCTCCCTGCCCTGCCAGGAAACCTCCCTGAAAGCACACTCACTCACTCTTGCCTTCATCCTTTCTCAGGGACTGGAGAGCCACTCGGGGCCAGCCCTGCACTGGAGACAGGAAACCGGGTACCTGGGTGAGCCTCTGACCTGAGTCCCAGAGCCCACAGGCCAGACATCCAGCCTCACGGGCAGGTACCTTTGCAGAGGTGAGGACAAGGCCCAGTCCTCTGGGAGGCCTGAGAGGCTGGCTCAGTCTTCAGGAATCACCTCTTGGTGCCTTTGAGTGTCCCAGGACCTGTGGGCAGCAGCTGGCCCTCAAGTCCTTTGGCCCAGATGGCCAGATCATACCAGAGTGAATTCAAAAGACAGTCCATGAGCTTGCAGGGAGACAGATTGCCAACTGCAAATAATTACTCAAATAATAATTCAGTGCCAGGGACGCCTGGGTGGCTCAGTTGGTTAAGCAGCTGCCTTCGGCTCAGGTCATGATCTCAGCGATCGAGTCCCACATCGGGCTCCTTGCTTGGCGGGGAGCCTGCTTCTCCCTCTGCCTCTGCCTGCCACTCTGCCTGTGCTCGCTCTCTCTCTCTCTCTCTCTCTAACAAATAAATAAATAAAATTTTAAAAAAATAATAATAATTCAGTGCCAGTGTGGCATATGCTGGGAGGGAAAAGAACAGAATGCTCAGAGGGGTGACAGGCGAACTCACCTGGCCTGGGGACCTGCAGGAGCTGTGTTGTCTGAAACAAGTGTGGGGAGGAAAAGGCACACTCTGGGTGATAGGATGCTGGGATGGGAACAGACCACACAGGGCCAGTGCCCAGGGAAGTGTTCCAGTGTTTATGCCATGAAAAGCCATTCAAGGGCCCGAAGCAGGGGGATGAGTTGCCTTTTAAATGATCACTCTGACCATATACAGATGGATGAGGTGGTGCTGGACAAGGGATGAGGGTGGCCTCTCCGGGAGGCTGTGGCAGTGGTCTGGGGAGAAGATGGAGTATGGAACAGCACGATGAACACAGTGGTGGGTTCTCAGTGTGGTCTGGACACGGGACTGGCAGCCCTAGGTGCTTGGGTAGGGAGTAGAGAAGGGAATCCGAGGAAGTGCCTAGTTGCACATAGTAAGGGCGCCATTTTCTGAGCTGAGTGAGGTTGGGCTGGAAGTAGGTCAGAGGAAGAGAGATTCCTCCACCAGGCCTGGACTTGCTGAGGCTCAGGGAGACCAACCATGGCCTAAATACTGCCCAAGCAACCCCTGCACTGCAGGGAGGAGCTGTGGCACAAGGAAGCACTTTCTGCAGCTGAGAAAGCCACAGAGAACAAGAGACTCTGCTGCAGGGTGGAGAGAGACCAGGGCAGCCCAGCTCTGAACAGAGAGAAGAGGGTCACACTGGCAAGGCCTGTGATGAGCCGCTGGAGGGGCCAGGACAGTGTCATGCTTTTCCACCTTGAGTCAAGGACCAGGGGCCATTCATCCAAATCACTGCCTTCAGAGGTCCACGGACCTCAGACCATCAGAGATGGATGAGAAGTGCTCCGTGTGGGCTGCAGGGAAAGAGGGGACATACAGAAGGCAAGCAGTGGCTCCAGACAAGGATGGTGTTTGCTGTTGTTACTGCTAATAACAGTAATCACCAGACTAATGGTCACTATTGCTCAAGCACTATTACTGGTGTCTTGCCATGTACCGAGCACTTTACTCGTGGATACTGTTAATGACCTCACAACCACTCAGCCTGGTTGGGGATGGTATCCCCATCTTACAGCTGAAACAGCTAGGGTTCATAGGGGTACAGTGACTTGCCTGAGGCCACACAGCCAGGAAAGGGCAGGACTGGAACTCTCTGCATTCACATATAATGGGCCCCCTGTCACCAGAGTGACAAATTTTCAGGTTTTCCTCTCTTACACCTTAAGACAACGTTAATGTATTGAAAATTTTCTTTGTGGATTCTTTTCATTTCTCTATTCAATTACTCAGCATTCACTTGCCAGTGAGTATCTACCATGGGCTAGGCCTTAGGCTGGCCATACTGGGGACACCACCATGGCTAAGGTGAACTGAGGACCTGGCCTGGAGTGTGGAGGCCATTCCAGCAGAGAGGGATCAGGGTCCAGATGGGAGAAGCCCAGAGAGATGATCTCACCCAACCTGGAGAGTGCTCAGGGAAGGCTTCTTGGAGGAGATGATATTCAGGAAGCCCAAAGGATGGGGGGAATTAGGCTGATGATGGGAATTGGATGGGGAAAGCATGATTCAGACAGAGTACACAGACGGGCCCAGGTTCAGAAATGAGTGCCTCCACCTGAGCTGACTGGGGCTGAAATACAGAGTATAGGGTAGTGGTGCGGGGACTGGAGAAGGCTGCGGGGAGGACTGCAGCCAGAAGTGGCCTTTCTCCCTTAGGACTCCTGAGGGGACGTTGGCCAGTGTGACACAATCAGATCAGGTTTGGCCCAGATCTGTAGAGCTGAAGTGTGTCATTGGAGGGGCAGCACTCTGGTCCCACCAGAGACAGCTGCGGTGGTCCAGGTAGGAGATAACGGTGGCTGGGTAGGATCCAGCACTTTTTGTTATGCTGTAGCTACAACTCTCTTAGTTGTCAGTTGCCTATTCAATAGTTCACTCAGGGAGAGGACTGTGGCTACTTCTTATTCACAGCTCTGCCTGCCCAGCCTTTAGCAGGGGTCTGGCACACATAGGCCCTCGGACGGACTTATGGAGCCGGGACTTGGTAGCGTGGACGTGGGTCAGGGTGGACGAGTGGGATTCTGGGGAGGTCTCTCTACTACCCAGGTATTAAAGGGCCCATGGCCTGAGCTCGGGAAAGACTTTTCCCCAGGCTCTAGGTGGGGCTTTTGGCCTAGGACCCACTGGGCAGAGCAGGATTTTTGGAAGTTTCCTCCAGCAGCAGCCACATGGCTCTGGCTAACTCAATCCTCTCTGCTCACCCCAGGAGACACGAGGATGGCCCACCTGCTGGGCAGCCAGTCCTGCATGGACAGTCTGCGTAAGGACCTTACCGACCTGCAGGGCGCCATTGTGGACGTGTTCTCTCGTGCTGGACCCGTGCGCTTCCCCTCCTGGAAGTTCCCTGACCGCGTGGCCTGCGACCTGGACATGGTGGCCCTGTTAGAGCATTATGACCACGTGCCAGGTGACCCCGAGTTCACGCAGCTGTCCCATGCTGTTCTGCTGGAGCTGGTCATCGACAGGTAGGGACTTGACCAAGCCCAGTGATCTCGGGGTGCTGGCATCTGCCCCTTAAACCAGTAAACCAGCCTCAGGAACCCTGCCCCCCACCACCACCCCCTGCTCCCTCTGCCACCAGCAGGGATCACATCTATAATAATAATCACCTTTAACTGAGCACTTGTCAGAAGGCTGGCCAGCTCAAGGCCCTCACAGCGATCTCAGCTTCTGTCATGTGCTCTGGTTTTCCATCCTGCCCACCTTTGGGGAGTTGTGGGCCCCCCTCTTGCTCCCTGCAGCTGTGCAGCTCCGAGGGCCACCTCTCCAGCTTATGTCGGCCACCTCCTTAGGGCTTCTGTGCATTGGGGACACCACAGCTGCTGCTCAGAGTTTCCATCCCAGGCCCTTTGTCCTGGTTTCTTGAGGACTATGCCGTTCTCAGTGTGGGTCACAAGGTCAGATACAGGATGTGTTTTTCCAGATTCTGGCCTATTGGGAAAATTGTCCCATAGCCCCTCCACTTCAACACTCTCGTTAAACTTAACATGGCCACCAGCCTTCCACTTCCTGGGGACCACCACCTGCCTCCCTGTGACTAAAACTGTACATAGACTGAAGTCATGGAGGCTTGACAGGCAAGGACAGTTTGGGGATGACTTGCCTGGGGACAAAGAAGTTAGGGTTACCACTTAGAGTCCTGGAGGCACCCTCAGGATGAAAGTATTCTTTGGAAACCGTGAGAGGCTAAACATGTATAAGCAACACAGAACACACTTCCTTCTTTTTTTTTTTTTAAGACTTTATTTATTTATTTGAGAGAGCACACATGAGCAGGGGAGGGGAAGGGAGGACCTGAGGGAGAGGGAAAAGCAGGCTCCCCCTAAGCAGAAAGCCAGACATGGGGGCTCCATCCCAGGACCCCTGGGATCATGACCTGAGCCAAAGGCAAACACCCGAGAAGCGACTGAGCCAACCAGGTGCCCTGAATATACCTTCCTCCTCCTGTGCTTTTACCTATGTTATGCTATGCCATCTTCTAGGAACCCCCTTCACACCACTTCCTGGTCTGGCCAAGCCCCGCCCATCCATCAAGGCCCAGTCTCGCCATGCCCCTGTAAAGCTGTTGTTGACATGTTTTCCCCACCCCTCTGTCAAGGCCACGCTCTGACTTCTTTCCAGGCGTTTTCCAACCCTACCCCACCCCCAGTGCTGCCCAGCACTGTGGCAGGCACAGTTGTCCCCATTCACAGAGGACGACACCTCAGCTCAGAGAGGGGCAGGGCCTGGAGGCAGTTGGTGTCTCCTCCTGCAAGGTTTTGCCTGCCCAAGACCCCCATGGGTTTAGGATGACCCCTCTGCACGCAGAACAAGGCAAGGTCACTTAACTACCTGGTATGTTCTGTAAATATAAGACCTCTTCCTTTAAAGTAGCTTGGTTCCCATGCAAATCCAAACTTGTCCTTCTAATGCCTGTCTTCCTTAGAGCAGCCCGACTCTAATTTTGAGCACTGAAGTTAGGATAGACCCCTAGCTATCTTTATGTCCCTGATGTCACAGAAGCAGCTTGCCCTGCAGGAGAAGACCCTGCAGGCCCTTCTACTCACAGGGTCTCAGCTCTGTCGTCTGTAAGGCGAAGGCTCTGAGCCACGTGACGTAAGGCAGCCACCCACCCAGCACTCTTGGAGCACGTGCAATTCAACTGAAGCTAGACCTAGTCTGCCAGAGCATCCCTGTGTGGTGGGAACAGCCAGGCTGAAGTGCTGATAACCAGGAGGCCCAGAAAAGGCCCCCAAGTTCAGCCCTCAGGGAGGGCTTCCTGGAGGAAGTGGCCCCTTGGATTGGGTTTGAAGCTGGTCCAGCAGAGCACATTCTAAGGCCCTCCAGGTCCCCAGAGCCAGAGGCTGCTAGTTGTGGGGTGCATAGGCATGCTGGCACCAGGCTCTACCCTAGCTGACCCTGCCATCTCTCCCCACAGGCTCCTGCTGCTGCTTCAGAGCTGCACGAGCTACTTGGAGAACCTCGGTTCAGAGCAGACAGTGCCTGCTACCCGGGCTGTGGGGCCCTGCATGTCTGTGGGGCTCACGGCACGGCACTTCTGGAACAGCCTGCTGAGGCTGGGCATGATCCACCAAAAGGCAGCCCCCCAGGTGGGTTAGTCACCCTTACACCTGTCTACCCTGCCCCAGTCCCAGCTTCCTGGCACATCGTGTGGGCATACCACCCACATGCCCGAAGGAGATGGTGTCACTGTCTGGGCTCACACCATCCAAAGGAGACGGTGTCCCCTCCAGAGGCAGGCCTTGGGGGGTCATGTCTGGGCTCCCAGGGTCTGCTGTTTATGCTGAGCCTACCCTGAGCCTCAGTTTGTTCATCTGTACAGTGGGAATAGTACCAGTCTCTCCATCTCGGGGCATTGTTCGGAGATACTGTTAACGTTCGCCCCATTTGTTATGGCTTCTCCTGTAATTTTCACAAATTCCTGTGAGAAGGATCACCATCACCGTAACAGCGAGGAGTGGAAAACTGAGAGCAGCTATGGTGACATGAGAACAAACAAGTCCACTGGGCAAGATCCCCGGAACCAGCAGCTGTAGCTTCACTGTTACACTCCTTATCCCGTGCACAGAACTGCACAGAACCTGGGGGGTAGGGGGAGCAACAGAGAGTTGGCCCGGGCTTGGTAAGTTGAGGCAGTGAAGAAAGAAGATTCTCTCTCACTCACATTGGTGTCAGATATCTAACATGTAAGGGTCTGAGCATCAGGAAAGGCTGTACAGAATACTTACCAGGAAACTGATCCCCTCCTGGGCCTGTCTCCCCCATCTGCTTTCCCTTTCTTTTCTTGATCACAGAAAAGAGTAAACCAAGGGGAGAACCTCACCTCCAAGCCCACCGCCAAGGGTGAGCCAGCCAGGAGCCCTGAGTTTGTGACTGCCAAGTTCCTCAAGACCCCCTCCCCAATTCCAGGCTTGCCCCAGACCTGCCAAGAGCCAGACAGCCTCCCTGTCAGAGTCTCCCCGCAGTGTCCAGCCAGCACTGCCAAGAACAGGAGGAGCGTTCACTCCCAGACGGTGGAGACAGCCCTTGTGCCCTGTGATGCGTGCACCAGCGTCCAAGGCAGCCTGCGGGAGGTGGGCAAGGCGGTCATCAGCCTGTGTCAGAGCCAGAACCTGCCCTCGTCCTTAGGCCAGTTCCAGCAGCTGGTGCGGGACAGCATGGGCCTGAGGCCTCTGCCAGCCGCCACCATGGGCCACTGGGCAGCAGAGCAGAGCAAAGACCTGACACGCCTCACTAAACACGTGGGGGCCCTCACTCAGCTGGTCGGGCCGCTCAGGGCCCAGCTGGAGGAGGCCGAGGGACAGAAGGATGGACTGCAGAAGCAGGTGGGCCAGCTGGAGCAAGCACTGCAGCAGGAGCAGGGGGAGCGGCAGCGACAGGCAGACGAGGCCACACAGCAGCAGGCAGAGTGGGAGCGCCACCGGCAGCAGCTGCTCACAGGTCTGTGCTGGGAAGCCGGGCCCTGAGCCCCGGGGCTCTGCCGCAGCCTTAGCACAGGCTCACTGGGAGGCAGACCCGTAATAGGGCTGCAGGGACACATCTGCTGGGGTGAGGAAACCTAGGCTGGGGAGTGGGGTCAGAGGCCCCGAGGGCGGGCTGCTCCCCAATCTGGTTACCCTGCAGACGGCCGGAGCTTCATCCCTGCCGGGGAGCACTGGAGCTGGTGGTGTGGAACGCATGCCTCAGAGTTGTCCCCTCAGAGGGCAAGGGGGCCAGGGGGTTCATCTACTCACTCCCATGTATCCCCAAAGGGGACTCCCCGGGGGAGCTGCTCTCTGGCTTCCATGAAAGCCGCCAGGCAGACAACTCTGGCACTCACTAGGAGCAGGCCAGGGCCCACTGAGGTTGGGAGGCCTGAGGGATTTGGGCAGGTCCTTTCTGAGCCTGTCACCTCTGTGGATGACACAGAGGCCCAGAGCAGTGTAGAGACCTGGTAGCCAGCCCATAGGAAGCAGGAGGAAGGGCGGCCCAGGCCTTCTGGCCTCTCCGCAGAGCTCCTGCGGGCCCAGGCTGCTGCTCCATACAGCAATTCCTGTCACGACGCTACAGGGTGCGCTGGGCCTGAAGGCCCTGGCCAGGCTCATCGGAGTCTCTCTTTCTCTCTCTCTCAACCACCGTAGAAACAAGTGACCTCAAGACGAAGGTGGCCACCCTAGAGGGGGAGCTGAAGCAGCAACAGGAGGCCATGCAGGCTGTGGGTGAGGAGCCCCCTTGTGTGGCCCTGTACCCCATGTCCTGTGCTCAGTGGTGCCGCTAGATGAGCAGTACCCTCTGTCTCTGTCCCCTAGGCTTCCAGGAGCCACAGGGATGGGCCCGCCTGGCCACACTGAGTTGGGGTGCCACCACCTCCCACCCAGAGAGCACCTTCTGTTTTCACAGAAGGGTTCAGAGCTGTATTTTGTGGCCAGGGACACTGAGGCCCAGAGACAGGCTGTGACCCCTCCCGCCCCATCTCAGGTCCCATCATGGGTCAGGGGCAGTGTGGGGACTTGCACCCAGGCCTCGCTGGCTCTACCTCTCCCACTGCCCACTCAATCCTGCAGAGATGAAGGCACGGCAGTTTCAGGAGGAGGCCGAGCGTAGGGCAGAGGCCGAGAGGCAGGTGCAGCAGCTGGAGGAGCAGGTGCAGCTGCTGGCCGGGCGGCTGGATGGGGCCAGCCAGCAGATCCGCTGGGCCAGCACCGAGCTGGACAAGGAGAAGGCCCGTGTTGACAGCATGGTCCGCCACCAAGAGGTGAGGACCTAGGGGTGTCTGTGACATAGGCTGCAGGGAGAGCCCCACTGGTGGGGGGTACCTGCCCAGCAACATACACACCCAGGTTTTTGTTTGATCTTTACCAAGAGCCTGAGCCTTCCTCTGGGCCCCAGGCACTGGGGAAATAGCAATCCAGGGACAGATGCAGCCAAAGGAGGCCTTGCTCTGGAGGAGCTCCCCGCCCAGCGAGGACAAGCAGCTGGGTCACCACAGCTCCGCTGCCAGATGGCTAAGAGGTGCAGGGAAAGTGCTGCAGGTGTCCACAGAGGGACAGTCACATCTGTGGGAATCCAGGATGGCTTTTGGGAAGGAATGGCCGTTGAACTGGATGCCAGGGGCTAGTGAGGAGTCTATCAGTCAGAGAAAGGATGGGGATGACAAAGAGGGAGCCAAGGCCCAGGTTACAGCTGTGCCTGGGCACTGGGGCCCTGCAGGAATCCTCAAGGGTAGGGCTGAGGGAGCAGGTGACTTGCTACCTGAAGCAGTCATGGCCCAGGCCAGGAAGGCCTTTCAGTCCCAAGTGGGTGCTTTCCCCAGTGCCCTGTGAATGGTCACAGTCCACCAGGTATCAGGTGTGTGCTGTGGACAAGGGGCTGGGCCTCAGCCTCTATAGCTCCCTTGTTCTTATTCCTCATCACCACAGTAGGAGGTGGACAGTCTCGTCGTCCCTATTTTATGGAGGAGGAGATTGGGGCTCCGGGAGATTATGGCAATTACGCAAAGCTGCACAGCCAGCTGGAGCTAGAGCCCAGACTCGGAGCAGACCAGCACTGGCTTTTCCTGGTTTGCACTCAGTGGGTGTCAGGAAAAGTGGATCCCAAGTGATGTGGGCTGACGGGACACAGGAAACCTAAGGAGAAAAAGAGAATGTACTGCCCAGAATTCCTCCCCCAGTGGAGACTGTGACTGGAAAGAAGAGGGGACGAGATTGATAGTCAATCCATTGCTTTCCAAAGTGGCAGGGGTCTGCAAGGTGGGGGGCCCAGTGGGGTGTGCACCACTCGCCCCTCTGCCCCTTCTGCTGCACACACGTGCACAGCCTCCCCTGTACACAGATGGGCACAAGGGGGCGGGTTAGAGATACCAAGGGCTCCTCTGTCCCACGCTGAGCCTTGCCCCATGGGCCTCATGGCCTCCCTGCCTGCCCACCCTGCCTCAGTCCCTGCAGTCCAAACAGCGAGCCCTGCTGCAGCAGCTGGACAGCCTGGACCAGGAGCGTGAGGAGCTGCGGGGCAGCCTGGACGAGGCCGAGGCCCAGCGGGTCCAGGTGGAGGAGCAGCTGCAGAGCGTACAGAGCGAGAGGGAACAGGGGCAGAGCCAGCTCCTGGCCCAGCAGGTGGGAGCCGGCAGGGTAAGGGTGCCAGACGGCTCTCCCCTTTCTCCAAGAGGGGTCTCCAGCCAGTGGTGTGCCTGCAGGCCTGTCCCATGTCTGGATCTGTGGGGAGAGGGGGTGTCCCCAGGGGAGCCAGGAGCCATTCGTTGCATAAGGCTTGAGCCTCCTCCTGCCCCAGGAGCTGCTGCAGAGCCTGCAACGGGAGAAGCAAGGCCTGGAGCAGGCCACGACGGATCTGCGGCTGACCATATCAGAGCTGGAACGCGAGCTCATGGAGCTGAGGGAGCGGGAGCGGCTGCTGGTGGCCTTCCCAGACCTGCACAGACCCATCAAGGCCCAGATCCCAAGTAGGGGCCCGGAGGTGCAAACCAGGGCATACTGGGGCCTGGACAGGCAGCTGAGGGCTCACCTGGGCGGGACACTGGAGTCTGCAGCTCCCTGGCCTGCAGTGCGATCCCTACTGAGTTCCCAGGACACGAAAGCACTTCCTGTGTTAGCCACTCTGGAGACTGCCCACTGTCGCATGCTGAGTCTGTGTGCAGGTCTAACCACCTCTGTAGCCTGTGCTCTTCACCATGTCACATGCCTGTCCTTGCTCAACATCCTGGTGTCCCCTGTCCTGGTGTCTCCCCAAACCACACCACGGGGCTAGCTCCAGGGGCACCGCCCCAGCTGTCCAATGTCCAGTGTCCAGTGTCATGCCCCCCATGCCCCAGGAGTACTATGTACCCGTCTCAGCAGAGAACTGGATGCCGGGCAACCTAGGTTCTTCTTTAAGGCCCTCAGCCCTCACTTCTCGGGGGCAGGGGATGAATCCATTTGTAGGGCTGTCGGGTAGAGTGATGTAATTTAGGTGGTCACACTAAGTCATTGGTCCTGAGCACAGCGGGCCAGGCCCTTCCGTTGTCTTTTGATCTGCCCCATAAGATGGGTAACAGCCCTTTCACAAGCCACAAGACCGAGAACCACAGTAGGCAGCAACTTGCTCAGGTTCAGAGTCAGAAAGAAAGCATCCCTCTCCCCGGTGGTGGGAAAGAACGTGCTTGCTGAGTTCCTGTGACTCATACACAAGAGCTGGCTGCCTGGCTTGAAACACCTCGCTGTCTCTCTGAAAACAAGCAGCTTTGGAAGGGATTCACTCTCTTACCCAGTTACAGTGTCTTCAGTGAGCTTGAGGTCCCAGTCAGCTTGCTGTGGTCACCTCCCAGCAGGGACGGGGTGGGGAACTGGAACAGGGCCTCAGGAGAAGGATGATGAGGTGGGGGGAGGGGGTAGAGCATGGGCCCTGCTTGGCTCCCCTGTGCTCGCCAGGCCACCAACCTAAGGTATACCCCAGCTAGCGTGTGCGCCTTCAGAGGTCCTGTACTACTGGGCACCAGGGGCAGCCCTAGCAGGGGGAGATAACAGAGGGTATATCCCTGCAGGCTCTGGCAATGTTACTGATGACATGGAGAGACAGGTACAGGCCAACGACATCCGCATCCGGGTCCTGCAGGAGGAGAATGGGCGGCTCCAGTCTATGCTGTCCAAAATCCGGGAGGTAGCCCAGCAAGGAAGCCTTAAGGTGAGCAGCCCGGCTCCCCAATCTGAGAGGGCCGGCCCTTGGGGACTTGGGGGAGGCCCCTGACCCAGCAGGTCTTCAGACCCCACCCTGGGAACCTACCAAAAGCCTGCCTCATCACATGTGGTTTCCACGTTTCAAGCAGGTGTTGAGAGTGGTACAGTGCCTGCCAGCTCCAAATTCCCCCCCCTCCAGCTCCTGTTGCCTTTAAGGACAACCAGGAACTTGTCAGAAAGCCAAACTTCCCACACTTAACTGCAGCTGGGGTGGCCCTGGAAGGCTCCCCAAACCCTGCACCTGAGAGGAAGGGGCTGTGGGTATGGGTTTCAGCCCTCCCTTCTCTTCCATGGCAAGAACACCCTTGCTGAGGTTTCCTGGGCCTTTCTGAATTTGACTTTCTTTGCAGCTGATCCCACAGGACCAGCTCTTGGCCCCTCCCAGCAAAGGAATCCAGGGAACAGTGCCCCCAGCCCAGGCCCAGAATGCATCCCCAGGGTGAGTAAGGCTTTGATGAAGGTGGGGCAGACGGGGGTGGGCTGGTCCCCCTCACTCACAGGAGATCTTGCCATCTGGTCCTCCCTCAGGCCCCTGGGCAGGCGGCACCTGCCTAGCAGCAGGACAGCCAGCGTGGGCAGGACCCTCCCATGCCAGCTCCGGGCATCCCCACCTCAGCAGTCCTGCGGTCGGCCGGGCAGGTCCTCCCTGGAGGACATGACCCACTCAACCAACTGTGCTCAGAACCCCATCAGGGCCTTGGCCAGGCTGAGGAGGAGACTGTCACCAGGCCAGAGCCAGGCCAGCCCTGCATACCAGCCCCAGGAGCGGCCCACGTAGCCTGCCGTGTGGTGGGGCTGAAGGGCAGGTGGCTGGCAACCCATTCCACGTAATAAAGCCCCGGCCATCTGCCCACAGCACCCTTGGCCTCACAGCACTGGCTGAGCCAGAGGCAGAGTCCTTCCTCCCACATTCTGGGAAGGGACCACTGAGTCCCCAGCCATGCAGGTTGTCTGCTGGCAGAAGCCTAGCACACTGTGGGCCCTGTCCTGACAGGACAGTGGGAAAAGAGGGCACACAAAGGACAGCAAGAAGCTCTAGCACCTGGGCCATGTGAAAGGTAGTCTTTTGATCCCCAGAGCAAGCACAAAAGGGTGACAGGGACTCAGCGACCCCTACCCATGGAGAGTAGTAGGGTCAGGGTAGGGGTAGGTCAGGGAAGGAGAGCAGCTGCCAAGGTAGGCCTGGTGAGGAAGGAGTCAGAGAAGGGGGTCCCAGCTCTAGGGCCTCCTACCCCCAGCTCTGAACCCAGGATGGGGACATTAAGGACCCAAGAAAGTCAGTTGTCCTTTTTACTAAGAAACTATTCACCTTCAGGAAATGTGAGTCAAAAGAATTTCTCTAAATCCGGGAGGTTGGGCAGGCAACCTCCCGGAAGGCAGAGCAAGGCCTCATCTAACCGGACAGCAAGACCCCCAGCAAGCCCTGGCTTTCCCAGGCCTGTCTCTTGGGCCCTGGCACTCATGCCACCCAGCCACACCAGGCCCACAGTCCAAGTCTCTCCATGATGCCTCCAGCCTGCCCTGGGTCTCCTCAGCAGTGAAGGACAGGCTCTTAAGGCCTTGCTGAGGACTTCTCAGGGTGGGCACTCCCAGCTTCCTGTGACATGTTCCCCTGGCAAGGAGGCCAGCAGGTAGAGTGCCTCAGTTTATAAGAAGGGTCAAGAGGGGCCATGTGTGTAGCTGAATGGGCACAGCCGCTATCTGCCCAACTCCAGCTTCTGTGGAGCCTGGCGTTGTGGAGGGAGGCTGCGATGCCCTGGCCCTCATGGGCAAAAGTCAGCCCTTGGGGTGGGCTCTAAGGCAAGACGCGTGGGTCCAAGTCCAGTGTAGGACCAATCACAGCTCAGCTCCCCTCTGCTCACAGTTCTTGGGGTCAGGAGTTTGGGCCCTGTATCTGGGTTCTCCGTTCAGAATCTTAGAAGACTCGCGTCAAAGTATCTGCCAGGTTACATTCCTTTCTGACAGCTCTGGGAAAGGATCCACTCCCAGGCTCATTCTGATGGCTGGTGGAATTCCGATCCTTGCACCTGTAGGACTGAGGTCCACCTCCCTGAAGCTGCTGTCAGTAGGGGCCACTCTTAGCACTCGGAAGCGGTCTGCCTTCCTTGCCACGTGGCCCCCTCCATCTTCAAGTCAGCAACAGAGAATTTCTCATACACTGAATGCCCTTCTTCAACCTTCTGACTTCCTTTTCTTCCACTGGGCCAGTGAAAATTATCTGCTTCTAACAGGCTCTTGTGGTTAGGTCAGGCCCTCTTGGATACTTTCCCTATCTTAAGATCAATTGTGCCATATAACCTCATCATGGGGGTAAAATCCATTACACTCTATTGCAGGTTTACAACAAGGTGCGTCCATGAGGGCTGGGGGCAGGGTATCTTGAAGCCTGTCTTAGAATCCCCCCTCACAGGCAGTAGAGCCCAAGGCAACTTTTCTGTCTTAAGACATCCACACAAATCTGATCTCTTTATGTTAAAATATATCCATGTTTACTTCAATATTAAACCTCCCCTACCCCAAATCTAAAAAAACCCAGCTGCCCCTAAAAGATGCACCACATTTATCCTGTAACTTCAAGTACCCTGGTCAGCAACCTGTAGCCTGGCCAAGTAGCACAGGACTGGATGGCTTCTGAGGCCTCCGGTCCCAGCCAGGCCTGGGGAGGGAATCCAGCTGAACAGGAAGCACTTGCTGCTCCTCGTGTCCAAGGGCTGAGGGCACTATCAGTGGAGGGGCCTCTGGGTTGAACATCATAGCCTTGACCAAGGTGTGTCCTGAAAGACAGGCCAGGATGCCCCTAAGGCCAGATAGCTCCTCCCACAACCCAGCACCCAATAAATAAGCACAAAACCCGACCAGGCCACCACAGCCTCAGTCCCCAGGGATGCCCTGACAGGCAGGTCAGAGAGCCACCAAAGCCCTGGGACCCACTGTGCTGCTCCACCCCCTCCTTTCCCCAGGCCCCTGCCCGGGGTCCTGGGAGCTGCCTTCGAGGAGCGCAGACACAGACATTCCAGAATGGTAGAAGAAGGGCCCTCTTCTCTTTCTTGAGTTGGCAGGTCCAGACCCTGCATCCTCGGACTGGGGAGTGTGGTCCCTCCTTCCCAGTTTGAATATGATAGGGTGCCTGGCCCCTCAGCAGGGGAGGCCCCTGTCCTTCCTCCCACCGGCTTCCTGTCCATTCCGCTGTTCTGTTCCAGGAGCCCAGGCCTAGGGCCAGGGTGAAGGTGGGAGGGTCCTTTGCCCACATGCAGAGACCCAGCTTGGGCAGCTAATCATCTGAGTAGCGGTTTCCTGCAGGGGAGGAAGAAAACACCAGGAGGGAGGTGTCAGGTGGGGAGGGAGCAGGGAGAGCTGGCCAAGGGCCCCCACCCCTGGTGCTTACCCAGGACGTTGAATTTGCACAGCGGGCAAGTCTGCTGGAGCATCAGCCAGGGGTCCACACAGTCTCGGTGAAACTCATGCTTGCAGGGCAGCACCCGGAGCCACTGCGGGGTGTGGGGGGAGGCTTCAGACCACAGTCAGGCCTCCAGATGGGGATGCCTGGCCCTACCTGCACTGGGGAACTGAAACCCCTGTGGCCTGTCACTGCCCCCCCAACTCCAATTCTGCTTTCCTAGTTAGAGTAGGAGCTGGGAGGATAAGGGCCTGGTAGGAATGGTTCTGGGGTGTCTCAGAGCAATGAGGGACATCACAGGTCAGCCTCTGCCCGTGGCACTACCTGCTTATTGCAGAAGTAGTCCAAACACACGGCACAGGTCTCAGCGCCTGGTTCTGGGGGGCCCTGGGCTGCACGGCCCAGACGGCAGCGCCGGGTCTTCAGGGATGCCAGTCTCCGCAGCACGCGGAGCTTGAGCAAGTCCACCTGGTGGGGGAGGGCAGGCACAGTCAGGCAGGCCAGAGGGCTGGGGGCACCAGGGCTTCCAGGGGCCGGCTCTCACCTGGCCTCCAGGTTCCCGCTGGCTCTGCCTGGCTGCCTGCCGCTGGGCCTGGACCACGAGGCCTGTGCACAGGAGCATGGCCACCAGCAGGATCGCGTTCCACAGCTGCTGCAGGGGCTTCTGGGCAGGGGAGCAGAGTGTCAGGAAGGCTGGGGCTGCTCTACGCTCTTCCCCCAGTGAGTCCACTCCAAGGACCAGGCAGGTAAGGTCCACTGGCAGCGCGTCCCTGTAGTTTCCTGACTTCCTCTTCTGAAGCCTGCGTGCTTCCCATCTGTGCCCCCAGGGTCAGCCCCCACTGTCTATACAGCTCCTCGTCCAGCTGCTGAGGGGACCCACCTCTGCCCCCAGACCCTCTCCTGGGCAAAAAGCTCAGTGTTTTCTGCATTCTTGGAAGCTTCTCTCTGGCAGCCTCACAGAATCCCCAACCCAGGACCCTATCACTTTCCCATCCTCATCCCTACCCCGCACTTCTCCTGGTCTACTTTCTTGGGTGCCATCACCCACCCACTGCCATTTGGGCCGAGCATTCACGTGGTCCCTGTGGCTTTGCTCTTCAGTAGCCCATGCACCCCTCCCCTCCATCCCACTCCTCTGCTCTTTGGGGGCCCTGCTCCAGCCTCACCAGCCCACTTCCTACAGCAACAAGGATCTCACCTGTAAACCTGATCACCCAGGACCCCTGCTTGCCCCTCTTCCCTGAAACACCCCTGCCCTCAGGAGAGACCCTGAACTCCTCAAGTAGCCATCTGGCAAGGCCCTAGATCGCCCATGCCCTCTGTCCTTTCAGGGTCCCATGCTCCAAGTCCTTTCTTGTGCTCCCAGTTCTTCCTCACCCCTTCCCTGGGCTAATGCCTTTGGATGCCCCCTGCTCCCTGACCCCCAGCCCTCCCTACACTCTTTACTGTGTGTTTCCTTGTCGCTGCCTCAGGCTCCGGCTCGTGGGAAGGAACTACATCAGCCCTGCCCTTGGCCCTTGAGAGGGCCCCTCAGGACCTCAGAGTTCCTGGGCTGGGGATGGGGGGCATGCTCTGACTTTGACTTAACTACTCCCCCCACCCCCACCCCACAGCAGCGTGGCAGCTGGGCTTTGACTAAAGAAAATGATGTGGCATAGTAAATAAAACCCAGCCAGCTCACCTAAACAGGCACGGCTCTCAGGATTTCTGCATGGAGCCGGGTCTCTGCATGTTGTGACTAATAAATGCATTCATTTAAAAGCTTTCTGCATTCCTGGTAGCTTTCTGCCATTGTGTTCTTTCCCGGCCAACAATGAAGCTCAACTACCATAGTGTTACAGGGGAGAGGGGCCACGAAGTGATTGGGTCTTAAGAGAACAGTACTGGGGGTGGGGGTGGGGGTAGAAAGAGAACAGTACTCTAGATGAAGCTCGGTGCTGCTGGTGTCACAAATCAAGAGATGACCATGAGCCCCAGCTGCCTGTTCCTCACCCTCTCTCCTCTGGTCTCTGTGCCCCATCTTTCCTGGGGAGTGGGAGAAGGTAGTACCTCCTGCTGCAGGAAGCTCTTCCCCAAGCCCCCAGGCAGAGCTCAGATGCTTCTCTTGTGTCCTGCAGGGCCCATCCCCCCTCCCCTGCTCAGTGCTGATCCTGGCAGAGTGACCTTTTTCCTCCCCATTTGGGGCCCCAGGAGCCCAGGGCCGGAGCTGCCCTGCCTTTGTGGCCTGGGCCGTGCGGAGCCAGGCTGACATGGGGCAGGACTCAGTAGCCACTGTAGTATGAGCTCACCAGGGCAGAACCTGGAGCTCTGAGATCTGGAGCGGCTTGGGGGCACTGGGTGGGCACAGGGCATGGCCAGCTTGGGGCCCTGCAGGCCAGAGACCAGTCCTCTCAGGCTCAGCACATCTGTGGGACCCCCAGGTGAGCAGGTAGGGAGGGGTCCCTCTGATCTTTCTGGTGCACGGGTGCTGTAGCTCTGTGTTCAGACTCACCAGCATGGTGACCAGGCCTTAGGGTTGGGGCCGAGAGCTGGCCCCAGCCACCCTTAGGCCACCTTGGCTATCATGGCTACCCAGCACTTGAACGGACTCAGCTCTGCCCCCTGTACCCGCCAGACTCCTGCAGACTGCAGGCATTCCCACTCCCAGGCCCCTTGCCCAGCCCACTCTTCTCCGGGCTCCAGGCTTTCTGCAGGCCCATCCTCTCTCATCCAACAGCCCCTCACCAAATGCCTGCCCCACCCAGACGTCTGGGTGGGCTGCCCTCCAGGGGAAGACCCAGTGCAGCTCCCTCTTCTTCCAGAAAGCCCTATTGTTTCCCTAGTCCCACTGCCAGCTCCCTTCACACAACTGTGGGTCAGTTCCTGCTGCTCGAATAGGAATGAGCACATGATGTGAGGGCTGAATTGCTGAGGCCTTTTCATGGAAGAGTTCCTTCCCTGCTTGTCTTTGAACCCCTTCAGGACAGTGCCTGGGTCCCATAGGTTTTCTGGACCCTCCCTCCACAGGCCTTCTCATTGAGCCCTACGTGTCCTAGGACCTCAAAGCTTATCTGGTGACTGCTAATTTATTCCATCACTTATAACAACAAACACATTCAGAGAGTAGGAGCTGCCCACCTGCTCCATGCCCACCGTGAGCCTCATGCACACACAACACCCTGACAATCCTGTGGCTGTGTGCTGTCCTTGTTCACAAAGGAGGAACATGAGACTACAGAGGTTAAACACTCATCCTGAGATCCCTCAGCTAAGGCTGCAAGTCGGCACAGCCTAATCCCACTGACACCCCCCGGAGGCTGCCCACCAGGACATGCCTGCCCTGACAAAGCAGGGATTCTCGAGATGCTTGTGGACAGAATACCTTCGAAACTTTTCGATGCCCAGCATTGAGAAACCCAGAGACTAGTAAGACAAAGCCCCAGACTTCAGAAGACAAAGTCACATTCCCAACACTTAGAGACTTTGGACTGTCCTGAGAACGCTATGAAGGGCCTGACAAAGGACGGCCACGATTTCAAAGATGGAGAGAGGAATGGTGACCTGAGGCTGCAAGGGAAGATTTCCAAAGAAGGCAAGCAGACAGGGATGTATGGAGACAGAGAAAAAGAGTGTCCATGCCTGCAGCCAAGCACGGACAAGGCCTAGTGGCAGAAGGCCAGGGCATGTGTGAAGGCCAGTAAATGGCATAGGGTGAGAGTATAAGGAAGAGACTAGGAAAAAAAAAGATAAGTGAGTGAACAGGAGAGCTGTGAAAGCCAGGCTAAGGAGTCTGAACTTTATTCTGCAGGCAATGGGGAGCCAAGGAGGACTTCTGAGTGGGAGAGTAACATGGCCATAGTAACTAACACTGATTATGCATGACCCCATCAGGCACTGCACTGAGCACCCGTGTCAATGAGCACTCATTACAGCCCTGGGAGGTGGAAGAAGTGGTCCTGGCCAGCAAGGTGAGAGGCCACAGGATCTGAGACAAGGCATGTGTGCAGTCACACCCGAGCCTCCTCTCCCCAGGCACTCACCTGCTCCTGGGCCCGGCTGCCTCCCAGGCACACCAAGTCCTGCCATCCTCCGTAGCCATCCTTGGAGAGGCCACAGGTGGTCCACAGGGTCAGCTTCCACTCAATGTTGGCTGACAGCGACTCTCCACTACTGATCTCGGCTGTGGCCTGAGTCCTCCTAGGAGGGAAAGCCACAGAGGGGCCAGAGAGAAGGGCTTTTGGCAGGAGATAACCCACCCACCCCAGCCTTGTAGGAAAAAGGTCCTCCCAAGTATCATCCCACAGCCTTTCTGCTTTGGCCCCCAAGCCTTTTCTGGTTATTGGTTTTTCCAGTTCTCACATCAGCCAGACCAGGGAGGCCTGCAAGTCTTGGAAAGAATCTGTCCATCAGGAATCCAGCTTCCTCCTTCCTGAAGCCAATTCCCCTCGGCCCCTAGAGCTGCCTCTTTGCTCCAGTCCCCTCACCCATTTTTCAGACCAGGAGACTACAGTCTGAAGGTTAACAGGAAAAGCTCTGGTCCTGAGACCATGGCAGATTCAGGGACCCCCTCAACACCCAGGTTCCCAAGCCCAGTCCTTTGGAGCCCAAACCCCAACTCACTGCAGCAGTGCCTCCAACAGCTTGGTGACATTGGAAGAGTAATGGAGGACAATCACTGGCCTGAGCAGAAGCTGTGAAATATCTAGCTGGAGATGGATAGACAAGGTCAGCCGGCATTGGTCCCCTCCTCCCTGGCCTGCACACCCCCGCGCCTGAACCGGTTTACCTCTCGGACCACGTTGTGGTTCAAGATGAGGAGGAGTAGGGCAGAGGCTCCCAGGAAGAGTGCCCTCCGCATCTGCAAGGGACAGAGGTAGAAGCTAGCTGGCCCCCTGCCCACACACTTGTCTCACTACCCACGACCACAGTTCTTAGCTCCTGGCTCTGCAGTGTTTTCCTCTGGACAGACCGGCTGTACACTCCTTTCCCCAGATGTTCTGAGGACCCAAACAATTATGTGCCTTCCCTGGTCCTAGTAGGACAGGCCTGCCCACCAACTCTCAGCAGGAACTTCCCATCTGATACTCTCAGAGCTTGGTGGAGCTTTCTGACTCTAGCCACCTCCCACCTCCCTGCTTCCACTCCATACTGACTCAATTTTCCAAACTGGGGTCCCTCACCCAGGCCCCAGGTTTCTCCTTAGGGGCCTACCTAGTAGTCTGGCTCTGGCCTTGAAACCCCTTCCTCCAGTCCCCTTCCCCACATAAACCCCCTGCACCTGCTGGACCAGGGCCTTGGGATAGGCCTGGGGACCGCTGCCCTGACTCTCCTGGTGCAACTGAGCCGCCTGCTCCTTGCCCACGTATGCCACTGCAATCCAGCCTTCTACGGGTACCTCCTGCTCAGCATCCACGATGTCCATCTGTGGGGTAAGGGACCATGGGCAGAAGGAGGAGGGGGAGGAAGGGGGGTTGGACACACAGGGGATGTAAGGTCAGGGTTTGGGAGCGAGTTTGAAGGGGAGGGTATTTGGATCTCAGGTTTTGGAAGCCGGGGTTTGAGGCCTGGGCATCCTGGGGAAAAGGCGCTGGGAGGCTAGGGCTTGGTCCAGGATAAAGGCCGGATTTGGGTGCGGGGTCTATGGCGGGGCGGGGCGGGGCGGGGCGGGCCGGGACCAGATGGCTCGGCTGCGCTCACCAGCAGCAGGCGGCCGCCCAGTGCGGGTGCGGGGTCGGCCTCGGGGCCGATCCTGACGCCTTCCAGGACCAGAGCGTCCTGCCGCGGCAGCCTCACTTCCACTCGTACGGCGCGGGCCCCGCCCCGCCCCGCCCCGGCCTCAGGCTCGCTGCCGTCCGCCGCGGCCCCGGGTCCCGCCAGGCCCAGCCAGAGCGGCAGCAGGGGCAGCAGCAGCAGCAGTGGCGACGGCGGCGGCGGAGGAGGTGGCGGGGGCGACCTCAGCGGGGGGCGAGCGGCGGGGCCCATGGCCGGACCCGGCGAGCAGACGAGACAGGCGTGCCGGGGGTCCCGGCGCCGGGCGGGGCGGGGGAAGCGTAGGGAGCGAGGACGCGGCCGGACGGGGCGGGGCGCCGGGAGGGGCGGGGCCGGGGCCGGACGGGGCGGGGCGCCTGGGGGGCGGGGCGTCCTCGGCCTCTCTGGCGACCAGACCGGGCCGCGCGCGCCCCCTGGTGGCCCCGGAGAACTCCGGCGCTGACTGCCGAGGTGGCAGGAGTGGGGCGGAGCCCGGGAAGAGGTAGTCAGCTTGTGGCATGTCCGACTGGGGGACACCAGAGCACCGGAGACCGGAGACCGAGGGAGATAGTTAGCAACATGGGGAGGCAGAGGCACGATCAGGGCCCCCAGAAGGGCAGGAACAAGGGACGTGTTGTGGCCTGGAGGCTGGCTGGCCCTTGCTGTGCATCGGCCTTCCGGTGACTCTGTGTGGCCTTGGTCAAGTCCCATCCTCATCTTCCCTGGGCTTCCATCTCTCCACCAGACCAAACTCCAGGAAACAGAGAACCAGAGACTGGCGTGAGAAGGAGATGGGGTAGATTGAGACAAGGGTCCCGGAGGGGCAGAGAAGGGGCTGGGGCCATTTGCCTGAACAAAGCAGGCCAGACACAGCTCCTCAGGGGGCCCAGAGGCTAAGTCTTCAGGCACATCACTCTTCTGGGCAGTGAAATGGGCACGATATTAAGAGCAGCACTGCCTCATCTCCAACAAATAATCTCTGGTGCCTACAGGAATGTGAAAAGTCCACACACTGTCCTAAAACTCATCTTTTTCTCAAAGGGCTGTGGCTGCTGGGAATCACCTTGTCTGAAACCTGAGCCCCCCCC